>JAMZAV010005090.1:0-43809 GCA_024449915.1 Sweltsa coloradensis
AAAATTTGTATGACGTGAAAACCCAGAACGATTCCAAACTGGAACACTATTTTACTTCATTTAAATGGCCTTGCGCAATTGAGTCCGAGTACTTTGTGACGTGGATACTCCAGCTCGCGCAAAAAGAAAACGCGCGGATAGAACCGAATGATCCGGGTTCGACTCCAAAACGAGTAATTTTTAAATTTAATTCTTTGTCTGTTATAATTTGACTCGTATCATATACAAGGCTAACAAAGATTGCGTTCCGTTACATGCTATTCAGTAAATATGTTTTCACATCATGTGCGAGGCGTAATCCTAATATGAACTGATGACCGTTGCAGATCATACTATAATTTAGCATTTTCCATCGAATTTATATCGTATGCACGATTATGATTATGCTGTGTACGTTTCTTATTGGGCTCAGCGTGAAAAATAAAATGGTTGATTCAAGCTTAACAGCTTACACAAATAACATAATGTCTTACTGTTGCCGTGTTCATAGCAAACAGTAAACATGTATTATGCATTGAGTGGTGTTCTGCATTAGCTGAACAGTTTTACGCTGTGGCCAATGAAATTGTTATTTCGAACATAAATAACCATCCTGTCACTCAAAAAGTCGTATCGCCAGAGTGCGCCACTTGCTGGGGCTGAAAAGGCCTAAAATAGCGGCAAAACATGCATTCGTAGTTCAGTAGTTTAGCGGTAACTACTCACACGATTTTGATAATTTTTTTTTTATTTTGAAGATAAATGTTGAAATTAGGACTTGTGTGATGTACATTTTCCATAAAAAGTTTTGTAATTTTTTTGTAAAGCTCTAAAGTGAAGGTAAATTTTCAAAATATTGTCCAAGTTCGCAATTTTTTATAAGCCCATTTTATATACAATTTCGAAAATCGACATCACACAAGTCCTAGTAAATTTTATCGTGAAAAGAGTAAAAAAAAAAATTATGCCGATATGACAATTGTGGGCCGAGTTCCAACTGAAATGCGGGGACACTGCATCGCACCGATATTATAGCTACTCCTGTGCAGCCGTCAAATCCAGCTTATTTCACGTACAGTCTGAACCGCTTTTTGACCTTTAATTTCACAAAAAAATTACATTTTAAGGAGGTTGTTCAGAAAGGATGAGAGCATGTCGCTTTTAGAGCAGATCGTGACATTTCAAATAATTATCGTTTTCACAAAATTGGGAAATGACTACAAATTAATTAACTGTTTAGTGGCATATTTACGAAGAAAAGTGAACAATGTGCTTTGATTCCGCATCCTAGACATTCTTACATTACATTTTTGTGCAAACAACAACCCGATAGGACAAACGATAGAGCTTCCAAGTGATCCGGACTTTACCTCTGCGTTCTGCGTAAAAACCTGGTTTTCTCGAGCTCGGCATCATTATTAGCACATAGATTTTCTCACATTAAAAAAATCCCAAATCAAATTCGCATGAAAAAAATGGTACGTTCATGTTTTAAGCACGATCCCGGCAAATCAAAAATTAAATTTTACCAAGCCAAAAAAAATGTCTACCCTTATTATTATAGTTATCTGTAATTTAATAAAAATGTATAGAAAAATACCATGCATCAACTTTGTAATAATAATAATAATAATAATAATAATAATAATAATAATAATAATAATAATAATAATAATAATAATAATAATAATAATAATAATAATAATAATAATAATAAACATCATATGAAAACAAAAGCAGAGACAATAGTTAAATCAAGGTATACTGAATTATGACAAAGAGCTTAGTCAACTAATCGGAATGGAGAGACGATCTGAAGAAGCCTTGCATTCTACGGCCACGGCCACTCAGAATACCGGCGCTCCAGTAGTCTCTACCAGAAACAAACGAACGGAGACGCAAAAAAGAACAAAATGGTCACAGGAAATGAACGAAAATGTTATGCGCTCCTTCTTTAGGGTGAACGAATGTAAAGACGAGCCTTTCCCTTGGATGGGACGCGGTTATACAGGGAGCTTTACTACAAAATTTCCAGAGCTAAAATTAACCCCAGAACAAAATGTTGTAGAAAAGACTTCATAAAATTTTTAAAAGAAATATCTCAGGAAAGATGTAACGAACCAAATAAAAACGAGCAGCCCGGGGTTTTGAAAATATACAGACGAGATAATCCCCGAATTGACGCCCGTTAGCACGCCCCCCTGCACGGGTTTGCAGGGGGTTTCAGGCCCAAAAGGAAGAGACGGGGAAACATAAAATAATGAGGGAAACCCGGGACGCAAAAACCATATAAAAAATAGCATTTATGAACAACATTAGAAAAATTTAAAACCACTTTCCCTTTTCAAAGGAAAACCGAATTCCCAAAAAAAAATTATTCCCAAAAAAAAAAATATATGCATTTAATAACTGTCTGAATAACATTTGGGAAAGGGAATATTTAAGTAATTTAATCCCCCCTTTTTCCCATGAAAATTCACGGGCTGTATTTTTGGGGACATCCCCTTGTAGCAGGAAGTTAAACTTTAACCTTACCCAACCAAAAAATTAAAAAAACCCAATGGGGCCCTAAACCAAAAAGGGGGGAAAAAAATGGAAAAAAAAGGTTAGGAACATAAAATTTAAACGAAACTAAGGGGGGGATATTGGACTTTTAACAGCATATCTAGTAAATAACACATGGGTGTCCCTGGGGAAAACAAGTTAAACCTTTTTTTTGAGAAAGCCGGAACATACCCAAATGTGAAGAAGATTTCAAAATTTAAAAGGTAAAAGATATTTGGACACTATAAAACCCAAGATTGAAAGCTTTTAGCGGCACGCTTAAAAAAATTGTCCCCCAGTGTAGCAGGAACACGAAGAAAACAAATTGTTTAAGAGTAATAGAAACTTTTTTAATTCGGAAACTGGGGAAAACAAATTTAATGGTTGAAAAAGGGAACCAATATTCCCCCTTTCCTACTAAAGAACCCTTTGGGAAAGGAAAAATTTGGAGCAACTTTTTGGTCAAAATTAAAAAGGGACTTTAAACCCGCGGGCCGAAGGGTTCCCCCATATGAAAAAAGAACAGTTTTAAAATTTGGGGGAAAATGCCGGAAAAAATGGGAAAAATATAGACGACATCACATATCCCAAAAAAAAAAAAACTCAAAATTTGGGAAAGCCCCTGGAGAAAGATGGAATACAGAACTTTTGGGGGGAAAAAGAAAAAAGCCAGTGCATTTTTAAACTAAAGGATTTCTTTAACCAAGTTTTCACGCCCCAAATCACTTTTTTCCCAGGATTTTTTAACTAAAGGTATAACCAAATATGATATTCAAAAACGGGAGACAGTTTCGGACCCCAAAATTATGGGAACCCATCACTTGCTTCCCCAAAACCATTTATAAAATTCTACATCAAACTTTCCCTTTTAAAATTTAAAAACAAAAACATTTTCAGAACATGAAATTTTTCGCGTGGGAAAAGAAAGGAGCACAAAAAATTGCATATGGATGTAAAGAGCAGCTTATAATTGAAAATTTATTTTTTACAAAACATGCAAATGAAAAAAAAGAGGGAATCTTATAAATTTAGTTTTACTTTAGACTCAAAAAAGCTTTTTTGGGGGGGGAAATTCGGTTCCCCCACGTTTGGTTTAATCAAAGTTCTTGTTTTTGTAAAAGGAAAAATTTCCACAGTTGATAAGGGGGTGCTTAAAAGCATCCTGAATTCATGGGAAGACTAATAAAATACTAAAAAACCAATTAAAGATTCTGTTAATATTAAAAAATTATGGCAATAAAGAAGGGATCTTCCAGGGGACCCCCTTAAAGCCCTCTATGGTTTTTTTTCCTGCATTAAACCCAGTATCAGGGGCTACTTAATCAAACAAATGCGGATTTTCCCCTTTCCCTGAAAAGGGGAAATAATGCCCAAGGAAACACTTTTTTGCTGTATATGGTTGATTTTAAAAATGTATGGAAAATCAAAAGAAGAGCTAAAATTTTTTAATTAAACATTTTTAAAAAATTTATTCAGTGAAAAACATTCTTTGGGAATTTGGATTTAGAAAAAAATGTGCTTCAAAATATAAAAAGTGGAAAATTGCAAGAAACTGACAATTACCAAATTGGTTTTTGGTAAAGGAAATTCCAACAAAAACCCAATAGGGAAGAAAGAACAAATACCTGGGAAATTTGAGGCAAACATTATTTTTAAAACCAAGGGAAAATTAAAAAAATTTTTTTTTAAACAAAAGTATGAACATGGGATTTTAAAATTTATCGAAAAAACCCAAATTTTTAAAGGAACTATAAAAAAAGGGGCATTAAATGCAGGGGTTTTTTCCCCAAATCTTGCCCCTTTTCATTTGGTATTGTGAAGTGGTCAGATTGGCCCTTGGGAGGGCCCTAGATCGTTTAACAAAAAATAAAAAAATGACCTTTTTCAAAAACTCACCACCCAAAAGCATCTTCCCGAAAGGTTTTTATATACCACGGGGAAAAGGGGGGGAAGAGATTGGTAAATATTCCGGTTTATTGTGCTAAATTTGCAAGTTCATTTAAAATCAGATCATACTTTTTAATTCTACATTCCATTATCACCAAAAACTTTAAAATCCGAGATTTAAAACCATAACTCCCCTCAGGCTAAATGACGATTCTTTTCCCTTTCCCGAAAAATACATAGAAGATTTTTAAAAATGAAGAGGAAATTTTGGAATACAAATCAATTCATTTGGGGGTACCCGAAAAGCATCCCGCAGCCCCAAAATTGACATTGTTAAATCAAAAAAGATTTGGGTTCAAAAAAGGAGATTTGTTTGCTGGGAAAACCCAAGGGGGGTTTTTTGTTTCGCCATCCAAGAAACAGGTTTTTAAATACCAAAAAACTAAAAAAAAAATTCTCATCAAAAACCAATGACAATGATATGTGGAAAAATGCAAAAAAAATTTACCCCGGGGACAATAGACCCCTGGGTTTTAGGGGTGGGTGTCCTTCAAAATTTCCAAAAACGTGGTATCTCAGTAGGGATAATCAGGTACAAAAATAGTTTTTTCAACAAACAAAGGGAAAGAACGCACATCTACTTTTCAAACCCCCTCCTTATTTCAAGTATTCTCCTGGGACCGTGA
The DNA here is from genome assembly GCA_024449915.1 of Sweltsa coloradensis. Lineage (NCBI taxonomy): Eukaryota > Metazoa > Arthropoda > Insecta > Plecoptera > Chloroperlidae > Sweltsa > Sweltsa coloradensis. Next base: position 5,097 of record JAMZAV010005090.1, read on the forward strand.
TCGAAAAAAAGCAGAATTTATAATGTATTGGGGGTAAAAAGGGTTTAACAGCAAAAAACCCTAGACCCCAACAAAAACCCGGGCATCATTTTTTTTGCCCATAAATCTAAAAGGGGAATTTCATAAAATTTAATTTACATTGCAATCCCCCAAAGAGGAAAAAAATTTGGGAAACCCAAAGAACACTAAGGGGGGAAAAAAAAATCAAAATTTTAAATCAAGAAATAACCAAAAATTTGGAAAAAAAAAAACCCGTTTACTGTCGTGCCTATCGTGATCTAAACCACTGGATTTATTTCCCTCTTCCCCCTCTGCCAGGCCCACAATGCCTGGGGCTGCCCAAATTCTACAAACAGCAGGGAGAAAGCAGTCATCCTTCAAACGTCCACATAGTCAGAAAATTTTTTCCAAATAATCACTCTCTTTTTTTTTTTCTCTCTCTCTCTCCTCTTTTTTCTCTCCTTTTAAAAGATTTTTGCCATAAAATTGCTTGTTTTATAGATAGAAAATTTTATTGATTTTTTTTTATCACACTCATCTTTATTATTTTTGTTTTAAAGAGTGAGCGTAGGGGAACGGTGTGATTTCCATTCCCCCCCAAAAAACCCAAAAACCCCCCCCAATTGGTTTTTTTTTTCTGCGTGCGTGCGTGTGTGTGTGGGGTGTGTGTACGTTGAAAACAGCCGAATCGCTAAAAAGATTGCCTGAAATTTTAAACAGCCCCCTTTCCTTTCGGTTTTTTTGAGAAAAATGGGGGTAACAAAAAAAAAGCAAGAATTTATTGCGGATTTAAAACCCACAAGGGAAAAAAAAATGAAAAATAGACTTCCAATGTTTAGAAATTATTTTAACGCCCAAAGTTTTGGAATTTTTTAAAAGATTTTTTTTTTGTTTTTTATTTGCCTGGGCCCGGGGGAAATTCCTTTCCCAAGGGTTTTTAGGCTCTAAATGAGAATGTTTTTTATTAATTTTTCTTTTTTTTATGGACCTTGATCACAGCCCCTTTCCCCAAATAATCAAAGATCCCAAAAGCCTTTTTGCCTATGGGGCTTGTATATTTTTTTTGTTTTTTGTCCCCAAAAAAAATCCGAACATCCCCCGCCCCTTTTGGTTTTGGCTTCCTCAGTTTTGTGAAATATTTGCTTTTATTTAAAGTGAAATTTAACTATTTGTAATTGATATTTTTTTAAGTTATCAATCAAATTACTATAGCCGGAAGTATCCTATAGTGGCTCGTGTATTTACTTTGTAAGTTATCGGATGTGTTGACGTATATTCCCTGTTTATTTATTTCGTCATTGGTTGGCATGTATTCTCTCTGAAGGCCTAGGCCTAGGTCTGTCCAGCACGGTTGTGTACCGTCCATAATAACCCTTCTTTCCTCCCCCTACCCGTGTCTGGTTCTGACCAGCATGGGATTTTCCTCCCCACATCCCCTATAGGTTAGAACAACTCGTGGCTTGGTTCTGTCCAGTACCTTTTCCTCCCATTGTCCTGTGATTGGTTCTGTCCAGCACGGTTATGTACCGTCCATAATAACCCTTTCCTTTCCTCCCCTACCCGTGGCTGGTTCTGTCCAGCACAATTGTGTCCTTTCCACAATCCCCTGGGCTAGACTGACGCATTGTGACCTAACGGTTGACGCGATATTAAACCAAATAAACCATTTTTTTTCATTCTTAACCCTCCCCCTCGCTTCCCGCCTGTGGCCGGTTGTGTCCAACACGTGACTGTCCGACCCACACTAGGACAGTGTGGTGCAATTAACTGGTTTTGTAAATTTGTTTCTTTGTATATTATATTACTTTTGTAACTAGTTACACTTCGTAATGGAGAACGCCAATAACTTAAAACCAAATAGAAAACGGAAAAAGCAATCTGACAAAACGAAACGCCAAAGTCGTAGTTAGACGAGTGAGCGAGTCATGTGGTGAGTACCCGGGAACATTTGCATTTAAGTTTGATAATTATATTCGTATAAATAATAGTTTTTTAAAGTTTAGTTGGTATACGGGGACGGGCGCGTCAACTGTACGGTCATAATGCGCCTCTCTAGCCTATGATAGGCTAGGTAGGCCTAAGGTAGGGGGAAGAAAAGAAATATAATCGGGTACTCAACACATGGCTTCACTCACTCGTTTAACAACGACTTTGGCGTTTCCCTAGTTAATTAGATTAATTTGTCTACAATAATATGTGTACTATACTTATGTTTTCACGCTGTTATAATGTAAACTTTTGTTGGGCTTGGGCCTCACCCCGCCTTGTGTATACCAGGACGCACTTGTACCTGAGATTGTTTGAACAATAAAGAACCACTATAATAATAATAATAATAATAATAATAATAATAATAATAATAATAATAATAATAATAATAATAAATAAATTGTATTTAGAGTCTACCCACTCAGTTATATAACTGATTTTCAGTGGGGGACTTTAAATCAAAGCGACTAAGCCAATCCTGTAGGCCCCGACGCAATCGGCGAGTGAGCGATAACCAACCAAAGATCGTTATTTTTAATAGGAAATATAGCAATCAGTGGTATGAACAGTGCGAACACCCGCGAATCAACGCCAGAATCAACAAGGCCGATTCAGCACAACTCTGAATTTATTATGTGCTTCGTTGCTAGGATGGCTCCAAAGTCACCGTTTACAAACTCCTAAAACACGAACTGATGGACTTATGTCCAAATCAGAAGTTAAAAAACTTCTGACTATGGCGGGAATCGAACCCTGGACCTTCTGCATTGGAAGCAGATACGCCAACAACAAGACCAACGATTGATCTGCGGTTTGATGACATGTATGAACACACATAACAAAAACTTGTAGAAATACAGCCAAACCTTACACACTCAAAAGGAATGAGATCTAAAAAAAGGGCCAAGCTCATCTACCCTTCCACATTTGCGCATTCTTAATTCATAAACGTACAGTGTCCCATAACAGCATCCTCGAAAAGCTTGGCAAAATAGAATTTGCGATTATTAATTTAACGTAGTAGTTATCCAAGTTCTTTTTTTGTAATTAATTTAAACGTAAACATGCAAATTCTATTTTGCCAAGCTTTTCGAGGATGCTGTTATGGGACACTGTACGTTTATGAATTAAGAATGCGCAAATGTGGAAGGGTAGATGAGCTTGGCCCTTTTTTTAGATCTCATTCCTTTTGAGTGTGTAAGGTTTGGCTGTATTTCTACAAGTTTTTGTTATGTGTGTGATCTTATTACTTTTTCAAGTTCCATTACAAAATTATTTGTTAAAATATAATATTTTTATCAAAGTTGATTTAATTTTTATGGTATTAGCAATAACAATAGGATGTAAAATATCTAGGCCCGGATTCATGTACATCCTGGGTATAGGTGGTATAACCATGGTATAACGACGGTATAAGGACTGGTTAAGTCTAGGCAACTCACATCCTATTAAAACTTTCCCATGTAACAACAAACGCACAACTAATGTAATTTTACACCTATTTCACTGCACCCACACGAGGGAAGCGATATATCTAGACGGCCTTGACCCACAGCATGTAAATCATCAGATAATCAGAAGAATATTGAAAATTTTCACCATCTTTTGTTTTAACATCAAAACTAGTTATTGTGCGGGAAGTGTCAAAACAAGGTTGTGCTGGCCTAGGGTTGGCTAAGAAAGGCCTAGGGCTTGTCAAACATGTAGTGTAAGTATTTATTTATCTAGTCCTATAGCCTAATGGAACTTTAGACCTACACTGTTGTATTATAAATAATTTTCTACATCTGGGCCTAGGCCAGGGACGGTTTCTGATTTGTTTTATGAGAGTATAATGACACCTTTTCTCGTTCCACACAAAGAAGAAAAATTTTAAATGTCCGCCATTTGTTTACGTATCGCACTTTCCCGCCTAACTCTGCTTATACCGTCAACAAGTGTCAAGTAACTATGGTTACTTGTTGATTATATGCCAAGTGTTTAAGGCTTATTTTAAAACCTTTATTTGGAAGCCTTCCAACAAACATTTTCAACTTTTTTTTTAAAAGAGACTATATTTCTATAACCTTAATGTCCATGTAAAATATGAACATTGTAGCCCCACCCGTCTGGTCAGAATCGCGGGCCGACGTATTAGATGTTAGCAGTAGCAGTAGCAGTAGCTAGCAGTAGCTAACATCCTTAAAGTGATTTTGAGCAGTTTGAAGACATTTTTTTCACCAAGAAGGAATGGTCGTACCCCAATAAAATTTGGCATGTGTTGTCAGATACCTAAATCCCCTCGATTGTGATAGTTTTCAAGTTCACATCACGTTACATGACGGCTGGGTAACACCTCGAAATCACCCCAACTCTGCTTGGTGTATAAGGTGCTTGAGTGTGTAGCGCACCGCGGCTTGGCTGCGGCGCCTTAACGGGCACCTAGATGTATAGATGATGTATGAAACGGTACGACGTATTTGTGTTCAATATACTTTATCGTATTTTTAGCAATATCAAACAAAAACTATTTTCAAAATTAGCGTATTTACAAAAATACAAGATTACAAAAATTTGTCATAAGATAACCTTATGGGCACTGATAACTCAACTGTTGAGTGCCCTAAAACAACACTAACTAAGATATCCTTCTATTAGAATCTTCCTTTTAGTCTTGCAAATAACGTGTGGCATTATGTTGGCGAGTCATATGGATGTTAGTATGGAAATGTGTTTCGGTAATTCATATTTAAGTGTAAATGTTTTTGAGTATTGTTTAAATTGGTATTACTGCAATAACTTTGTGTAACAGGAAATGTTTACTATGTATGTATTGTATGTATTGAAATAAACAAAATCAACAAAGAATACCAAGGCCGACGAGAGTCTCGTAGATTTTAAGAGTTGTGGATAGGTGGAAGACATGAATGATTTCCAAAACATTGAGATTGAGATTGGCACCAGAAATGTGATAAATTCGAAATTAAAAATACCACCAAGAAAACAAAAATCACCAATTTACAAACCATATCATAAACCATCGAATAAACCATCGATTTGATGTTTCTTTCCTTGGTAGAAAAATAGTAAAACCTTTTTTTGTCACTTTAGAACAATTTTGTTTAATTATGAAAATAAATGAGATAGGCAAATGTTTTAATTTGGTTTTATTTTTATTTATTTTACTGGTTCACTCAAATACAACAAATTGTTAACGTTGGCATACTTTCTCTTAACATTCCGCGTTCGTTGGTATTCTAAACTGGCAAAGCGTATTAGAGAAGGCGGAAGAGGGTTTTGTCAGAGGTGGAGGAAGACCAGGGGGGAGAGAGGTGTTGCGTTGTAAGCCTCAACTCTCAAGTAAGTGAATCATCTGTTGCGCCATTGAATAACAACTAACAAGGCGCGATAATATAAAGCGAAACCCCACATTAAACAATCCACTCACATTCCCTTCCTCAGCGGGCGCAGTTTCGTCCTCACCGCTTTGAACTCCGGCCTCTCTTCGGGAATCTCCGCCCAGCACTCGGCGAGACAATCACGCACAAAGTCGAAGCTGTTCTCAAGGAACACACACATATGTACACTCACTGGAATGAAGACGCATTCGATTCGGCCGAGATAGAGTTATTTAGGTGTGAGATTCATTCAGGCAGAGAGGTGGTGCCCTGTTCGTCAGGAGGCCCACAACCACATAGACTGCGAGACGATTGGATTGTTCAGAGTAAAGTGTTGTTAGTGGGGCAATGGATAGATCACCTTTATAGGAGACAATTCTTAATGTTGTCCAACTGCATAGCCCAATCTAACTACATTTTCAGTCAAAATGTGTTTTACTACATTATAATATAATCAATATAATCAACAAGTAACTTTTAAATGCATTGATTAATAAAGGGGGAAATAAATACAATTGCACTGATTGTGCAATAAATTAAAAACAGTATCAGAATTTTCCACCACATTATATTTATGTACAAGTATGAGTAAATATATTTTACCACATATTTTAATACAAATGACATAGGCCTAAATACATACACGAATAACAAACTTCTATTTATCAAATGGTATTTCATTAAATTGAAGAGAATTTAAGACAATTTTCAATAATGACTGATGGGAATATTAATTATTTTACCTCGAAAATAAGACTGAAAATAAAAATGAGCAATAACTTAAGTGATCGGGTAGAAAAACTGTATAGATACCACCCCAACACATGAAATGTGTAATGCTACAAACTGCACACATTCCCGTTAAAGGACCTTCTATATTCTTTCCACTTTAGTAGTTGAAGATATTAAAATTGCAACAGTTGGTGAAGTTTTCATTGGATTCCGGATATGCCCATTGCCTCGACACTAAAAGCACACATTTATAAGTTTAAGTGCTCGCTAGAAATTGTTTTACTGCGGACATTTTAAGAACCTCCATCTGTCCGGCTTCTAGGTCGCACTTACCTTGAATTATTGTTACTTCATAGCAGGCTACTGCACTGAATAAACGTATTTATAACTTAACATTACTTTTAAATTGTGTATTATTATATATTGCCAGCTTTGCGCCCGGAAACAAATGAAAATTACTCTGAAATATTGTAGAGAAATAAGGATTTCTTGCCGGTTTTCAGCTCAAATAGATACAAGGTGTTAAAATATTCAGAGTGAAGGACTACGTTTCCTTAATTGATTCACGGGCAAAAAGGAATAATTATTTTAGTTAACCGCAAAAGAAAGATTACTTTAGGTTTCTCCTGGTTGCAAAATCTGAGTCTCGTACTTAGTCATGAGAATCGCGACAGCGGTTATTCTAACGATGTTCTTAGACTTAAAATGCATTTTTAAACTTTAATTTAAATACAGGGTACACAAATCTGATTTTAATCTTAGAGTTTGTTGATTATAAGAGCTGGATGGAGGGTACTGCTTGCTTCGGCTGAATATTGTTGTTTAAACTTTTACTACAAATTCCTCATTTAAAAAAAGTGGAACAAAGCATTTTAACAATGTACATTAAAATGAATTAGGTACTGCAAATTTGAGTAATTTCATACCACCATATAATATAATTATTTATTTATACATTCTTAAATATACAGCATTGCCAACATTTCACATCAATCAAACCATTTTCTACAATATTATTTAATATTTTCTTGGGACATCTCGTCAGTAAATCTTTATTTCTGGCTGATGAGCAATATTTTGCACACTGTGCTGAATGAGAACTGGCTCGTTAAGACTATTCGACCGTGTTTTCCTATTTTCCAAAATAAGCTACCAAGTCAAAAATAGTGAATGGCTTTGTAAACCTGGCTATTTTAGAAAATCAAAACTATTTTTTTCAAATTTTTCCGATTCGGTACACAGCCAATATCGCCACCTCAAAATAAGTTCAAACTTCAATTCGCTAAGGCACACCATTCAACGTAGGGTGTTGCGTTTTTGTGACATTAATTTTCAACTGGTTTACTATAGGCTGACTGAAACAATTTTTTTTTAACCATATGTCTTTCCTGCGAATTTTTTCGTTTGGCGGTACAAATCGGTTAAATCGGTTTAAAATTAATGTCACCAAAACACAACACTCTACGTTGAATGGTGTGCCTTGGCGAATTGTAGTTTGAACTTATTTTGAGGTGGTTATATTGGCCGTGTACCGCATCAAAAAAATTTGAAAAAAAATAGTTTTGGTTTTCTTAAATAGCCAGGTTTCAAAGCCATTTAATATATTTTGATTTGGTACCGTTTATTGGAAAAAAGAAAAACGCGGTCGAATAGTCTTAAGTTGTTAATGGATTGAAATTAACCGATGCCCTGTTCGGTATCATCCAGGTTATTAATATTAAGAGTCGGCGTTTCCTCGATCTCAATGCAGTAAAGTCAAGATACAGTAAAAGATTTAATTAACAACAGCATTTGATGCACGCTTTTTTCTTCAGACGGTAAAAATAAGTTACCGTGGACAAAAAAAATCGTCCATTAAACGATATTTCAGAAAATAACTTTCATTATGCAAGGATAACAACGGTTTATTAAACCTAAATACAAAAAAAACGTTCAAATTTAAATATTTCACTAAGGTCAGATGTGTACACTGTTGTCTAAAAAATTGGCTTTACAGCTGACAGGAAGGTTAAGCCCTCCCCCCACCCCTCCACAAAATATACTCTCATTGAATCAAGTTCCTCTTTCATCCAGCCAACTTTAATTCAGCCAATTAAGATTTAGTAGCCTGCGGCGCCTCAGCTCATGGTGGAATGCACTATAGGTACAGTGTGAAGGCGACCCTGGCTTAAAAATTAAAACCACGCGAAATTACAGTTTTTTCGTGATATCTCGAGAACGAAGCAAAAGAGCCAAAAACTGATTATAGACCGAATTGTAGTTTTGTTAGAACAATATAATGCAAGAAAAAATAATGTGTAATGTGTGTTGTAATGTGATGGTAATTAAGTTTTATATTAGAATTTTAATTAATTAAATGCATATCTTAAATACAAACCTCACCAATTATTATATTTGAATATTTTTTCTTGCATAATATATTAAAACCACAATTTGGTGTAGCATCTGTTTTTAAATATTTTGCATCGTTCTCGAGATATCACGAAAAAGTGTAATTTACGTGGTTTTAATTTCGCGACTATCCCGTCCTCTTAAGATGGAACGGAGAACGGACTATAGGTACCTGTGTGGAGGCGAGCCTGGCTCTGGGTAGGCCACCATCCTCACGGTCTCGGCGGCCGACGTATTGGAACCCAGGTCACCGAATGGACCGTGGCGGGCATGGAGCTCGTACAAGATGATGCTGAAGGAGTAGACGTCCCCCTTCTGTGTTCCCCTCGTCGCTAGCAGGGGGGAGCGCAAGAGCTCGGGCGCCCTATATAGTAGACCTACAACAACAACAACCACCATGAGTCATGGGAACCATGGACCGTTGGAAAGCAAGGCTATCGCTTATTTGTTAACTAGCAATTTTTATTAAATTTGAATATAATTGTTTTCGATGATTTCTTTATGTACAAAGTAAGTTCCCTTTCATTAAGAGGGCACTTCCCGGCTAGAAAATTGAACACAACACATTGATCACAGAAAAAGATCTGATTGTCAAACAAAATATAGTCAGAAGACTCAAGTAAATTCTGGGTAGTAAAAAAAAATCTATGATCCTATGCTATTTTATTTTCCCCGTTTTCTTGCGAATTTTTATAAAAATTTGTTTTCGATCATCTTCGACTCATCTTTGGTGTATGTTTTAGTAAATTTCATATAAATTAATTTCTAAAGGGAAAAGTAGATCTAATCTTATAACGAACCTTGTGTAAAGTAAAACGCATGTCTTCAATAGTTCATCAGTCAGATTTTATTTACAACATAATGTTTTATAAGACATATAACATCGACAAGATAGGGCTAACGATTAGTAATGATTTGTCGTAAGAAATAAGTATGAAATTGGTGGAGGTGCCGGGTAAGGTGCTAGCCTGTGAAACTTACGTGTTAATAATTCAGTTTATTATTGCTGAATTGCATGGCACTTAGCGAAATGCGAAATGTGTTTTACGAAAATACTAATGTCTATGAAGTTTGTTCAACAGCATTGTGTGCAACAAGACGAAGTTCTAAATCACAATCTAATCAGTACGAAAACGATACTAATCAAGCCGAAAATTTTCGTTTGTATTTTTAGACCTACGTCTAAACAAATTAAATTTATCAACAATTTCTTGTGCATACTCAGAAAGTTTATGCCTATCGTACATAGTTTCTTAAAAAAAAGTGTTCCCGTTTGGTCACACGAAATTTGTATATATCCACTTAATATAAACATTTTGTAATGGACTTTGAGAATTCGAAGGAAAACAACCTGGGAAAAGGGGCTAATACACATTTAACTATCTGTCGGAGGGTGAAAAGAGAGTAAGAAATTGTTGATTTTACTGCATGTAATTTAAATAGTACGAAAGTACTGCACAATAGACGCTGAACGTCTGCACCAAAGCCTTACTTGTTTATAAAATATATTATATTATATTATATTAAATATATGAAGGTATTTGATTTTTAGAAGAAGAGTGAGTTTCATTTTACAAAATATAATTGAGAACATGATGCCTTAATGATCTAAAAGCTTGAATTTTGAACAATAATTTATAGAAACAAAGAACCGGGGAACAATATTTTGTCATGAAATTCTCTAATTTAAAAAGTAGAGAGTTACTTATTGCTGTGTCATACCACCAGTGCACAAATGAACATCTGTAAGCACTAGTGGATGTTTACGCGCAGTCATTTTGAACTAAATAACATCACTTTCACCCGAAAATTAGTTCTGGAAGACAAACTGCTCATTTTGTAGATGGTAGATGGTAGTTCAGGAGTGAATGAACGAATGTTTTCTTAAGGAATAGACTGGACGTAGCGACGATAAGAAGACCACCTGCCAATATCGTACGGCAAATACGACAATCAACTCAACACAACTTCAAAACAATGTCCAAACTAATTGGCATCCAAAACTCTTAACTGAAATAGGCCTACATGGTCTTTACAACTGCTAAAGTAGTATCTTAATTCTTAAAGTTTTATAAGTTAGAAACTGGCAGGTCTGTTTGCAGAACCTTTTGCGAACGATACAATAATTTCTGGGCTCCCCCTACATTTGATAATTTGCTAGGGTGATACCGTAATTTAAAATAATGTGAAGACAAACCAAGCATAATGAATGATTTGTTTCTTTATATTTAATGATTTATAAATAGAATAAAATATATTTATGGTGGGAAACGAGACTTATATCTCTTTTGCACTCTTGAACGCACTAAGCTTACAAATAATTTAAGCATGGCCAAACATCAAACATGTATTTGATCTGACATTTTGATATGAGAATTTCATTTGTCATCATAAAATCTCTGGCTTATTTCCATTTCATATTCAATTACTTAACTATCACACTTTATGGTCGCATTGTATCTGATAATGCATGAATTACAGGAAGTTGTATTCTTAAAAGTTAAAACTTTCAATGGGTGTTGGACCAATGACTTTATAACACTAGAGCCTTATACAAGTTTCAGAACGTAAAAGAACGGACGACAATCTGATTTTGATTTACCGTACTAATTTAGTTTCAAGGGTCGGGGTAAGTTCAGTCCTAAGCTGAAACTGCTGGCCTGGCGTGCCCGCTAAGGCGAAACTCTCACCCTGGACTGGGTGACAAATCGTTGTTCATTCGCTCCTATAGCTCAGTCGAAGGGAGAGATTAATAATACGGAAATAAAATGTGTTCACTAGAAGTACCTTCACTAAGTGGTTTCCGTTGATTGGTTCACTTACATTTGTCAAAGGACAATTTGAAGGACGTAAATATATTGCAAGGCTATGAGTACAAATCATGTTTGTTCTGACAAGAAAAGAGAAGAACGAACTCATGGCATGGATTTGCATCGTTCTATATAAACCAAAGTAGACTTTTACTACAAAGAAATCCGTTTGTTCGGCCCACTCTTGGCAGCTTACTCAGAATAGTTTAAAACCAGCAATGACGGTAAAGATTGATAAAAGATTTAATTTAAATATAATGTTTTTTTGTTTTTTTTAATCTGTACGTCTATACGTATATTTTAGAAACTAATGTTTGTATAATACAAAAATCCAGGGAAGTTATATTAATAAATAAACAAATAAATAAATAAATAAATTGTATTTAGTCTACTCACACAGTAAAAAAAAAAAAAAATATTGTAGTCAAAATATTATACATCAAACGAATGTTTCATTATTATTTGGTAATCTTAGTTTTATATTATTTTGATTTAACGGGTCAGAATAGGATTACGTATTTTCATAAAAATAGGCTAACCATTTGGAAGAATATACAAAACACACATAACAAAAACTTGTAGAAATACAGCCAAACCTTACACACTCAAAAGGAATGAGATCTAAAAAAAGGGCCAAGCTCATCTACCCTTCCACATAAACGTACAGTGTCCCATAACAGCATCCTCGAAAAGCTTTTCAAAATAGAATTTGCGATTATTAATTTAACGTAATAGTTTATCAAAGTTCTTTTTTTGTAATTAATTTAAACGTAAACATGCAAATTCTATTTTGCCAAGCTTTTCGAGGATGCTGTTATGGGACACTGTACGTTTATGTGGAAGGGTAGATGAGCTTGGCCCTTTTTTTAGATCTCATTCCTTTTGAGTGTGTAAGGTTTGGCTGTATTTCTACAAGTTTTTGTTATGTGTGTGATCTCATTACTTTTTCAAGTTCCATTACAAAATTGTTTGCTAAAATATAATATTTTTATCAAAGTTGATTTAAATTCTATGGTATTAGCAGTAACAATATAGGATGTAAAATATCTAGACCCGGATTCATGTACATCCTGGGTATAGGTGGTATAACCATGGTATAACGACGGTATAAGGACTGGACCCCAATTCTTGAGTTCGTGGGAGATGAGTTGAAAACGCAATTTGAAAACGAAGTCGTTTTCGTTTTCGAAGGAATTGGTATTCTTGAACGGTATCGTGGAAAACGTCATGGGTTGTGAGTTGGTTGAAAGAGTATCACGAAATCCAAACACTTTAAAAAGATTTGCGTATAGCAAAGAGCTCGAAAAAGTTCTATATTTATTCTAGATGGCAGTGCCTTCATAAACGCTGGCCAATCGAAAGACAAGTTGTATGAAATGATTTGATTGTTGCAATTATGTAAACAAACAGTTGAACAAGTTCATATCAAAACAATGTTGTGCTGGCATAGGGTTGGCTAGGCTTGTCAAACATGTAATGTAAGTATGAATTTTACTAGTCCTATAGCCAAATGGAACTTTAGACCTACACTGTTGTATTATAAATAATTTTCTACATCTGGGCCTAGGCCAGGGACGGTTTCTGATTTGTTTTATGAGAGTATAATGACACCTTTTCTCGTTCCACACAAAGAAGAAAATTTTTAAATGTCCGCCATTTGTTTACGTATCGCACTTTCCCGCCTAACTCTGCTTATACCGTCAACAAGTGTCAAGTAACTATGGTTACTTGTTGATTATATGCCAAGTGTTTAAGGCTTATTTTAAAACCTTTATTTGGAAGCCTTCCAACAAACTTTTTCAACTTTTTTTTTCAAAAGAGACTATCATTCTATAACCTTAATGTCCATGTAAAATATGAACATTGTAGCCCCACCCGTCTGGTCAGAATCGCGGGCCGACGTATTATATGTTAGCAGTAGCTAGCAGTAGCTAACATCCTTAAAGTGATTTTGAGCATGTTTGAAGACATTTTTTCACCAAGAAGGAATGGTCGTACCCCAATAAAATTTGGCATGTGTTGTCAGGTACCTAAATCCCCTCGATTGTGATAGTTTTCAAGTTCACATCACGTTACATGACGGCTGGGTAACACCTCGAAATCACCCCAACTCTGCTTGGTGTATAAGGTGCTTGAGTGTGTAGCGCACCGCGGCTTGGCTGCGGCGCCCTAACGGGCACCTAGATAGTGACATTGCACTTGTTGATTATCGTTCACGTTGGACGAACCACAATAATATAAATAATTTCACGCTTGAATGAAATAATCCATATTAATTTATCTAATCTGTAAACAAAGATGCTTCATACCAATCAAGTTAACTTATGTCGTCGGCATGGTGTTTGCAATATCCACTTTTTACGATGTGGGGGTTGAGTAAGAAGTTAGACCAGTCGACTACCGTTAACCATATCTTATTGATTTACATTTACTTAGTGACTGTAAAAACGTGTTTTGTGTAAATAATAGTTTTAAAATAATGAAATGTCATGAAAGCCAAATGAATTTTGTTGGTTTAGTGTTATTTGTCCAAGTCCAAACCTTCTCTACTACGTCCGCTACCGTGGGTATTCTCTGGGTATATCAAGTTAATCGTTTGGTGGAGGTGCCGGGTACGTCAAAGAATTTAATTATAAAATAAAATATTGTAAATTGATGTAGATCACACGGCTAAACATAATTTTTCTCCATGTAAAATGCCTTCTACAGCATTATATTCCCTCCCAATCCTCACAGCCTTTATATCAATGTCGTCACATCATGAATATGGGTGAAGTGGAAAACAAAAATGGCGCTGCAAAATATTATTAAATACGATACCGTCGCTTTAAACTTGATCTATCTTTGAAATATAAACGCGAAAAGCGAATAACACTGATTATTTATACAACTTTCGAAATATGCTTTCGAAATATTTTTCCACTTCAAGAAGAAAATACTTCAACGTTGGCGCCAGATCGAGGATTTGACCGCAATTCCCAACGAGGTTATACATCATAGTTGTATAAATCTTGCAACAAATCGGTCACGGTAGGTACTCCAAATACGGAAATTATAATAATTTTACTGCATGCTAGGTTGCCAACAGCTGTCATCTATGAACTGGCAGGGGACGCTTTGTAAATTGTACAGACGTACACACGGAAATACTGTATCTTATTCAGCTGAGAAATATTTCATACGTGCATCGTTGATTTATTTTCTTGGTTGTAGCGGACATTGAACAATGTGTGGTGTAAACGAACTCATGCCATAAAACCAACGAAACACAAACACACACAACCGGCAGTGTTGGCTCGGGCGCTAAGCGCTCGACTCTGATTCGGGAGGTCCCGGGTTCGAATCCCGTCGAGACCGGCAATCCTGACTGAAGGTTTTTTCCGAGGTTTTCCTCAGTCGTTAAGGCGAATGCAAGGGATTGAGTCCTCTTAAATAGCCCTCGGACATCCCTTCACAATTTCCTATCCGCACATACCTAGTTCACCTGAAGAGGGGCTTATTGCACCCTATAACAGGTTTCCCACGATAAAAAAAAAAAACACACACACAACCCCATACTGCGCCAATGATGCGTTCTACATAATTTCGGGAGCTTGAATCCTAACTTATCATTGAATTTACTCTTTACTAAGTGTGTACGAAGGTAAACATAAATTACAACTACAGCTTGTTCGAATTTTGCCTTCCATCACTGATCCATAAATCCGGAAGCTTATTAGAATTATATTGATAGACCTGTTTACATTAACAAATTAAAACGTAATCATTTTATTAACACACTGTATCATTTTGATGGATTATATGTTGTGGATATAATGTTAAATTAGGCCTACTAAAAAATACACAAAACGCATTTTTTAAAACGGATTCTAGTCTTTTCTGAGCTATCATCAACAAAATATCTTTGAGTGCGTTTCATTGTTGTTTGTTTTACATTTGGAACAACATACAAACATGTAGAGTATTTATTTAAGTGAGACTAACATTTCGTGTGTTCTTTTTATACTCTATGCCAGTTTCAGTCAACGTACACCACTACTTCATGATTATTCTAGTTGAATCAAACTTACGTGTTCTGTGAAACTACTAGGCATAGAATCGTAACCAAGTTATACACCAAATGCAATTATTACAACCAGACTCCAAGAAACACTCATGGTGTAATCTTAGAATCAATTCAAATTTATCCGCCAATAAAATAAATTAATGTTATAAAAGCTAATATGAAATCAATTTTTCGATGAAAAAATAGAGTTCTCATGAACTGGGTCAAATAGTAAGAAAATGGAATTTTTCAATCTAGGTCCCATCGGGCATCGGCAAAAGTATTTCGTGAGATATAACATTGTGGCGTTTTATACGTCATAACCTGACCTTGGAGGATTACTGTTCACAAGTCGTTATTATACTGCATGTTTATGAAGTCTTTTTACGACTGTAATGTTATTTTGAATTGTGCTTTAATAATTATGTGAAAGAATAGTTAAGTTGCTCAAACCATTTAAGAGAAGAAAAAAAACAGAACTATGGAGTCATAAAAATAAAATATTGTAAAATAACAGTTTGCAATAATGCTTTGAAAGAGATTGGTATTAATACTTTTGGGGGTAAAAGCCCCTGTAGAAGATGATTGAATGAATACCTTCGTATCTCCTCTTGATCTGCTCCGAACAGTCTTCGTGGTAGTGGTCACAATTGACGCTGTCCAGGACGTCGTACTGCTTGAACTGGTGCAACCCGAAGTCGGCGACCTTGACTACCCAGCGCGAGTCCACGAGACAGTTGGTGGCCTTGAGGTTGCCGTGGACGCGCACGTGAGAGTCGTGCAGGTACATCATCCCCTGGAACACGCCGAGGCACGTGAGGAACGGAAGGGGGTTGCGATACGATCATTTACTTTGGTTTATTATATTATTGTTAATTCTAGTACAACTCTTTGATACGGTGGCTGAACAAACCCAGAACACTTTACAATAGAGTTACACCTTACAATGAATTTCTGAATTGAAATTTGAAAGAAATTGAGTGAATGAATGATGTTCGAAATTTGAAAATTTTGAATTAAATTGAAATTCATTGAAATAGTTCCATTGCATTTTAATTTAACATTGATAAAATTATTAATATATGAATATCAAAATCTTAACCTTACACCAAACCAAACATTAAGTTTCGTCAAGAGTCAATATTATTTTTCTGACACATTTTGTAGTTTGTCTGCCTCTCATAACAACTTGTCACAGATATGCAATGATTGTGAAAGTGAATGCTATTAATTTTGATTGATGGTCTTCTTTGATGATCAAGCATTGAACTCAGCTATAAGTCATTTTGCTATGTATTCCGATTATTACTCGTAATAGTAGCAGTGGACCCCTAATTGCTTTTTGTTGAATTTCGCAATATTACATCGATTTTTTATTTTTCGCTGGCTAAGAAAGTATGTGTACATTATTTTATAGCATGCAGGCAGAAAAATAGGTGTTTTGGTACTTTTAAATATTTTATCGAAATGCAAAATCACAAAAATTATTAACAATTATAAATTTGACACATTTTGTTCAGTATTGGTGCAAACATGACAAAAATAAGATACTATAATTGAACTCTATTTAGCGTCTGCAGAGGTACGTATAGTATATAGCGTAGCGACCACATAATTGAGTACATTATTATAGTTTGCTCTTTGCCATTTGGTAAAATTGAAGAACCAACGTTTCAACTCAAAGTTATTCTCTTTACTCTGGTTATAAATAAGAGTTTCCGTCAGAACCAGCCTCGGTCACTTAGGATTAGAGTAAGCTCGGGGCGAGGGGAGGACGCTTCCAATTTGTCTTTCCGCTTGGACTCTTTGGGATCCTAATCACTCCAACTTGGGAGAAAAGTGAATTTTTTTTATAGAAGTAAACCTGCTTGCTAGCCAGGGAAAACGGTTTACGTTCACAACAGTGGAAGTAATGAGGTTTTTTATTCGAATGAGATTGAATTTAAGTTTTCGTAACGAGAAATATTGAAAACATTCCAAATTTTCACTCAAATATTCTCATTCTTTTACCTACATACGTAAAATTCTGATAGATACCCGCCATCGAACCCTGTGCGAAAGGTTTTCTAAGACTTTCTGTCAATGCGAATGCAAGAGATTGAGTCCTGACATTAATTCAATTAAAGAACTAACGCCTGGCGTGTGTTAGTTAGATTTCCCTAGTAACATAATGATTATGATGTGTTTGAAGTATTATAACCTAGCCCTATCTAAGTTCCAGGTTGTTGAATTTTGGTCAACGGTCCAACACGAAAACTAAAACAACAACACATCTGACAAAAAAGATAACTTGTTCTGACAGATATTTTGTTAGTTTTTATGTTAAGCCGTTTAACAAAATCAGCAACCTACTATTTCGATTGATCTACATTACAATCATTAAAATAGTAGCCCATTTTTCATATATTATGTGAAGTGGGGAAATTTCAGTAACACGCGTAACGCTCTCGAGTCTCTTTAAATATATGATAAATTAGGTCCTTTGGCATCCCTAAGACAATTCACTAAAAATATAAAGCGTCATACTCAAGACACTCTGGAAAAAGGTTACAGAAACAAGTAAAAATATAAAATTGATTTTTATGATTTTGGATTCTGTAAGAGATGTCATAAATATCAATATTATTGTAATATTTTTCCCGCCTTGTGAACCATTTTTTAAAACCTGCTTCTATGAAGATCGAACGTATCCATCCCATACTATAGACAACTGTGCAAGCTATGTGAAGAGTATACGTTTCTTACCCCAAATACCTAGTTTAAAACAGACGGGTGCAAAAATAGTCCTAAGGGAGGTTTCAAACGAAAAATAACAAAATATTAGTACCCAAAAGAGGGAGAGAAACTACTAAATCAAGTTACTGATCGCCGAAGAAGAGCAGAGTCTTTTGGTGGAAGCGCCGGGTTAAGTTTTAACTTCTCATTAAAAAATGTTTCTCGCTGTGTTCGAACATTTATTAATGGTGGTAGTACAGAGCACCTCAATTCCCCCCCCCCCCCCCCGTACCCCTAGGGTGACCAAAATCATGATGAATTATCGTTTTTGAAGGGCAATGCTAAGAAAAATCAATTGGACGCTATGTTCTGAGTTTATCGTTTGTCGTGACACACGTATAGATGAAAGGAGGGACAGAAAAAATGATGGTTATGGGCGCTTGACTCCCTAAAAAGTAGTTAGTTTTAACTTAATTAATTAATTTAATTTATAAATCATGCATTCATTTATCTACACGTGCACATGCACAACTTTTTACTTTACATTCGATTTTCAGGACTATTTCCTGAGGCAGTAAGCATCTGACTGATATTGACATTTCCATTGATGACATCGGTAATGTCAATGCCATGGGTCGTAAGTAAAATCACCGAGACAATTTTAAAAAAGTAATACAGAAAACAGTAACAATATAAAATTGATTTTTACGATTTCAGATTTTGTAAATGTGCCAAACTATATTTGAAAAAATCGCCTTTACTAAAATAACAATTTTGTTATATCAATCGGATGCTAACTGGTTGCAGTAAATCATCTAATCAAATGCCAAACTGTTGTCGCTCACCCACTAAATGTTAGGACATAAAAATGTGAAGAGTACTCAAGTCTCATGTTGGACTGTTACACACCCACATAATATGTCCCGTGACGTTTTATTTCCAAACTATTGTTGTTATATTTCTTGATGTGTATGAAATAATATAGCAAAGACAGAAGTAAAGCTGTGGGAAGACAGGAAAGAGTGCGGTTAATTGGTGAAGAGACAAATACAAGATGAAGATGAAGAAACGCTGAGCCCGGCTTCCTAGCAAGTTTCATGCTCTAGATATCGGTCTGCGGCTAGAACATTACTCAATCCGACATAGTTGGAAATGAGTTTAAAATTATTCTTAATATAAGGAATATACATTATTTCTATCTTAAACGTAATGATATATTTTACTGGCGAAGTAAAAGGAAATGTGTTTGCCCCAGCAGAAAAGCATTTGAATAAGCGCTGTGACAAATATTGTCCAGGTCAACGTATCCACTTACTCTTATGATGTCTCCAACAAGCGACGCTATAAACATATTGTCCAATTTCACATCCTCGTTCTCCAGTATATCCTGAAAGTGATAGCACAGCTGGATATTAAAGCATTCCTCGTGATATCGTATAAATCGTAAACTTCTCTAAAGATTTCGACACTCACCTTCAAACTTCCTCGGGTGCAGTATTCGGTGACGACGCAAATGTTGGGCGGGTCGGTGCAAGCTCCGACGAAGGAGTTCAAGTTGTCATGACGAAGATCTCTCATCTACGAATACGAACAGAACAAAAGTGAGAGAAAGTTTTAATAAACTTGGAGATGTGGTGTAATAAAACGTTCACTAAATGGGTGGAGTTTATGGAGCCATGGAGTCCTAAATAACCACTTTCTACTTGTTTAAACCATTTTATTTCAGCAAACCTTTGCGGATATCTTGACGAAGTAAATTCAGACACAGTATTATTTTGTGACTTGTGTTTTTATGTTCGAGTCCACACACTGTGCTTTAAACAAGTGTAGCTGAAAGAGTCCGGTTTGAGGGACAATATGGCGGCTTCCACGAATGTGTGAAGGTGCCTTGATTTGAAAAAATATATTCTATCTTTTTCAAAAGCTTGAAAACGCACCGGTTAAAACGCCAAGTGTGTATAGGTTCAGCTTGAGTATAAAAATGGAAAAATTGTATTTATTTATTTATTATTAGAAGTCTTATACAGCACGTTAGTACAATTTTACAACACCACTAACACATCAATAAAAGGAATGGTGCAATGACATGGCAATGACCAGTGGTATCAACAATATAAATTTTAAGAAATTTAATAATATGCATGTCGAATATCAACATATGGCTTAAAGCTATAAAACCATCACAAAATGTATAAACTTCATAATATAAATATATAAATAAATATAAATATATTAATATATACAATATTTGATTTACTGCCAAGGTCATAGGACGTACACCAGCAAGCGTACACATCCATCTAGTGAAATGATGGATGTCACTTCTTCTTTGCAACTTCTTTTAAATCAGCTTCTTTGTTCTTGGACGTTGTCTTGTTTTCATAATTATGAGTGGGTGAAAATATTATAAAACACAATGTCTTATGAGAGATAAAACCAATGTTATTTTGTTGATTACGACTTGAAGTTGCCCCATGGACTTTATTAGAATGAGATCCGCAAGGAACAAATCAAATATATAATTATCGAAATCTATTTCAACAAAGCAGTGCAAGTAACTAGCTTTACTCCCACTAAGACTTGCTAGGAATTTCAAATCATTTCTTAAAGAGAGGCTAAGTGACAATGCTTGTTGTGAGAGTTTATGGAGTTCGGGAAGTTCAAGAAGTTGAGACTTTTGTTACCGATCATCACAAAAAAATAGAATTCCATTTCCAAAGAACAGGCAAGCTGGAGCTGTTGGAGCATCAAGCAAATTACAAACCTTCAATGAGATACGATTTGTAACCCACGATATGAGTTTAATTAAAATTCATTGTGAAATCTATTATCTAAAGTTTAAATTAAGTTTTGTCTTTTAAAGATGTGATAATAGTTCCAAAAAATAAAACCAGCAAATAGAAGCAAAACTTTATTTACACAACGTTTTTCGTATTCATTTAAAATTATTTTTTGCATGTTTTATTAATTCACTTATTTTGTTAGGTACTCTCTAACCTATGCGTGAACGATAGATAGAGCACAAACGTTTGATTCTGTGTTTTTTTGGATGAGCGTAGCGAGCGAAGCGAAGATTCCATTTCACTACACTGGAGAAAAAAATCCTTTTTTATCTTCTTTTTTTCTTTTTGTATTTTTGTGTGTTTGTTAACACGATTCTGGCAAATCGATACTCCAATTACGATGAAATTTTATGGAGGCCTTCGAAATCTCTGAGCTTAGAACTGCCACGTTTTTGAGCGCAATCGGAAAAAAAATTCTCATTAAAATCGCAACTTTACGATTTTATTCGATTTAAAAAAAAATCTTCAGCTTATTTTACCTACATGCTTCATCCGATTTTAATGATTTTTCACAGAACCTTAATTTTATGAATTAAGGTATTCGTGTGAAATTTGAGCGCAATCGAAAAACTATTTCTCATGAAAATCGAAATTTTACGTTTTTTTCTTTTTTAAAACAATTCTTTGACTTATAACACCTACATGCTTTATCCTATTGTAATGATTTTTTCACAGAACCTTAATTTTATGAATTAAAATATTCGTGTAAAATTTGTGCGCAATCAAATAATTAATTTTTTTTTAAATTTCAATATTACGATTTTTTCCATTTTTAAAATTATGATTAATTAAAAAAAAATTAAGTTAATTTTGTGTTTCATTTAATTTCATTTAAAAAAAAATCAACTTAGTAATGATTTCTTCACGGAACAACAGAAAATCCGCATAACAGATGGCAGCTCAATGCACCAATTACGCTCATCCTACAACGCGGCGGGACTTAAGCGTTTTCCTAGTATTATACATATGTTGGCAAAATGGTGCATGTATTTTTAATTCATCTTGTTCAAGATAAAATCATAAATGGATATTTCTAAATATTCAATAAGTTAAAATCTACAGAAACAAAACTTACCATTTTAAGTTCTTTCTTCATTTCCCGGGTTATGTCAATAGATTCTTTTGTGGACTTTTTTAATAGCAAAGACTCGTCCTTTGTAAATCCCGATCGGCGTGTAGATCGTTGAGTAGCGGAAGTCAGCGTCTGGGTTTGAGCTGAGAGAAACTTGACTGGTCCGAATGAGGGGGTGATAGCCTGAGGGACAAACAGACACTTTCATTCATATTCAGTTCCGAGCTATCCACCCACCCCTAAAAGTAACAAGAGATCGCGCCACCGTCGCGCGGATTCTTGCAATACGGCCGAAGTTATGGGGGCTCGCCTCTGTTTAATACGCGCTGGTGTATGAAAATCCAGTCTTTTTTGTGGCGATACAACATGTTTGTGTCAGACAATAATAATAACATAATATGCTACTGGTATAAAGCTTAACAAGAAATGGTTACATTATTGGTGATTATCGTTATAATGGAAGTTGGGTGTTTTATGTAGAAGATATAGTTTGTCGTTGATATTTGTGCCTGTTTTTTTGCAATCGTAACATAGTATTCTATATTTTTTCAACTGACAACATAAAGCTACACGTGAGTGGTTAACCTAAAAAAAATGTGGCAGTATAATAATTATACCACCCTCCTCCACTATATCTCGAGTTGAGCGTTTCACGGCTAGAGCGCATACCTGCAACATTTAGTGGCGAATAGCTTGGGTTTGAGCCGCAACAGTTACAGTTACTGCGTGAGTTAATGGACACCCTTTGATGGTGAATTAAGGTTTTGAGGTATTAAAATGTAAAATAGCCGGAGAAATACACACAGAAGTTTTAAACTCTATGAATATATTAGAAAGAGAACGGTAAAATTTTTCTTTATTGACGGGCAACTTAATTATGTTCAAGCAGTTCTGGATAAAGCGTAGGTTTGGCTAGAGTTAATGTGAAAATAGCAGGAGAACCCAAATAAGAGGTTACAACCGAATTACATTGTTATCAGTGTAGTTCTACAAAAAAAACGTGGTATATGTTTACAAA
Source organism: Sweltsa coloradensis (assembly GCA_024449915.1). Classification (NCBI taxonomy): domain Eukaryota; kingdom Metazoa; phylum Arthropoda; class Insecta; order Plecoptera; family Chloroperlidae; genus Sweltsa; species Sweltsa coloradensis. The sequence goes on from JAMZAV010005090.1 coordinate 28,089, forward strand.
GGCAGAGTAAGAATTTTATACCATAACTTTGTTTCTTTCCATAATAATGCCAATTTGCTTTCTTGTTGACAGTTACTCAGAAGAAAAGGATCAAATTCTGAAGTAAAAACATATAATTAAAACTATGAATCTAGCATCCAGTCGTTTTACACATACAATTAAACACACACACATTATACATTTTTGATGCTTTTATAAGTAAGCTTCTTGATTTTGTTTCCACAAAACACAATTTTATGTCTCGCTTGTTTGTTCTACTACAAGACAAAGCGACGTGTATTTTAGAGGGAGTTGGAGGTAATCTGTTTGAGTGAAAACAAACAACGGATTACGCATTAAAAATAATGGACGCTCAGCTGATTCATCCTCAAGTAACGATGAAATCGGTTGTCATTTTATGAAGCAAGGTAAAAGTATATAGAAAATATAATATAAGAAAATAAGAAGTATTTAAACAATATCAGAGTTTTATGAAAGCAGTCTATTTGCAAAACAATATATTCAAAGGCTGTTATTTAACATTGAAAATATAATTATGTCATTAAATGTAATATCAGAATGCATAATAAGCCATAAAAGTTATGAAAATTGTATTTAAACAGAATATTAGTTTTGTTTTAAAGACAAAATTATCTACTGTAACAACTAATGATGCTAAATAAGACTGATATCCTAACAAAACAATCTTGCTGATTATATACACATGTACATTTTTTTCTTATATAGGATACACAATTAAAACTTTAACTAACGGATTTAAATAAGGACAGTTTAAAGCTCATTAAAAATTAGTTTTCATTGTTAAATTTTACTTATTCGTTGTAAATACATTTATATTAGAAAAGTTTATGTTCTTTTGTTTTTAACCTTTAAATGATCGTTTGTCTGAAGCTTGTCTGTTGCTTGTCTGTTACTTATGCTTGTATGTTCGTCCATCCATCTGTCTGAAGGTATCTCACATATTTTTAGGGCCCGAAATCGAGTTTGTAAAGTTTACCATAAGAAACCTGCCCAGGGTGCAATGCATACCCCTCTTCAAGAGTATTTTTTAGATTAAAGATAGGACAGTTGTGAAGGGATGTTCGAGGGCTGTTTAAGAGGACTGGGGAAATCCTAAGTAAAAACTTAGTCGCCTCGGGATTCGAACCCGGGGCTTCGCGCTTTACGCTTGAGCCAACGTTGTCCGTGTGTGTTACATCTTACGATAAAAACCGAACATGACCTCCGATTGACATACGTTTTTTGGTATTGCCCATCAACATAGATGATACAGGATGTTTTGGGTAACCTTGGAAGTTAGAGAGACCTCAGCCCCCCCAGAAAGTTTCAATATTAATTTATTCGGTATACCTCTACCACTAGTTGAGTCTGGGACAAGCGTGAAACATTAAAAGTAAGCATCGATCACTATTTTAGGAACGTACACGTGCTCTTTCATAAGTAAAGTCGTGTATTTAGCTTCTAAGAGGGAACTTCCCGGACAAAAGACTCAAGTAAAAACTGGATTGTAAAGGAAAGCTACATCTAGGACGTTGCTTGCTAGTATCCAATTCAATGTTCAGTACTTTTGAATGCGTTTTATGCAGCTTTTTACATAAGGGTGGTTTTGGCAATAGCATGTGTATGTTTAGTGTATTTTTTTTAACAAACAAGTTGTAAACCATTCTTCTTCTAAAGGGCATAAAGAACCTTGTGTAAAGTATAACGCACTATCTTCTGGTTATCAGTCAGATATTTTTTGTAAGAGTATATTTTAAGACAAATAACAAGCAAGATAGTAAGATAGGGCTAGCGAGCAGCAAGAAGTGACTACTTAATAAACCTTGACAAAGAAAATCACAAGAAACAGTGATGACACCGTCGTATTAAAACATGTATTTAACTTATATATAAAATATTATAATTATATATTCAAGCTTTGTATATACCCTTGATATTTTGTTTCCAACTCCTGAAGATGTGTTGTTCTCATCGTTCACTTGAATATCCTTGTAGTCCACCTTCCACAGGAGACTGTCGAGCTCCTGTTCATAGCGCCAGTTCCGGTAGAAGACAAGCGAGACCAGAGCTAAGAGAAGAAAGACTCCGCCCACAACCCCAGCTACAATCTCTCCCATATGCGCTGAAACATGACATATATTAATTTATTACTAGGAAAACGCTAAAGTCCCGCCGCGTTGAAGGATGAGCTTTTTATAGTTTTTAGTTTGCGTGGCATATCTTTACTTTTGCAAGTGCTTTGTTTTGTTGCCTACACATTGAAGTGATTGTTGTCAAGTTTCTATTGTTTCTTGTCAATTGGTATTATTTACCTTAAAAAACTTATATTCAAAGCTTTATTTCTATGGATTCTGGCTAACTTTTTCAACTTTTTCTTTCAAAAGGTACTACATCACCATAACCTTAATGTCCATGTATAATATGAACGTTGTAGTCCCACCCGTTTGGTCAGAATTGGCCCAAATGGCACGAAAATATCGCACAAAAAATAAAAAACTTATATTAAAAGCTTTATTTCTATAGATTTTGGCTAACTTTTTCAACTTTTTCTTTTAAAAAGCAATACATCACCATAACCTCAATGTCCATGTGAAATATGAACGTTGTAGCTCCACCCGTTTGGTCAGAATCGGCCCAAATGTCACGAAAATATCGCACTAAAAATCGAAAAAAATCGTAAAAGTACGATATTCATGAGAAATATTTCTTCGATTGTACCCAAAAACGTAGCAAGTCTAAGTTCAGAGATTTCAAAGGTCCTGTCAAATTTTCATCAAGATCGCATATGCCGTTTGCCCGGTAGAGAGCGAACAAACAGACAAAAAAAAAAAAAAAAAAAAAAAAACACCCGAGCTAAATTTTTTTGGGGGTCAGTGAAATTGAAGTCTTCGCTTCACTCGCTTCGCTCGCTACGCTCATCCAAATACGATAGCAAAGTATATAACTGTGCAAAGTTTTACATCAATATATTATGTTGAGCATAGGTGATGTGTATAAATAAGTAATTCGCCAACCCCTTTTTAAATTTGGGTAGTGCTCAGACCATTTCTCTGCTCATTATATTATAAACGGTGAGCAAAGATGTTAATACCATATCGTCAATGTAAGCTAGTAAGAAAGGTATAGAAGTTTACTCCATAAAAAAGAGGCGAGCTCTGGCATTCGTCATCAGGGAACCCACACCCTATCTAACACCGTTCTCCTTGATGACATTGACAACGACATGAACGATGACAAAGACGAAAACAACTCTGAGAAACACCCCATTCCCTCCTCTATGTCTGTGGCTGAATTTGTCTTGCACGAAGCAGTCTTTCCCACATTCCCTAGACTAGAGTGGTGCATTATTTCCTAACCGCCGAGGCGCCTTTTAAAACCAGATATACTTCACACATATTATTATTGTTTTCACGTCATCCTTAATGTCTACTTTACACCCCCAAGTTGTTCTTGTCACCTAGAATTCAACAAAGATAAGGTAGATTACGTCATAACAGACATTGTAAAACATTCCTTTCCCCCACACACCTACATTAATTTTAAACGATCCAAGGTAGATTTATTTCGAAATAATCTCTTAACCCGGCACCTCCACCAAAACTCCATATCCTTATTTTTAATCCCAAATCCAAATTTTGCGATGTAACTTTAAAGGTTGGAAAACAAACTCTAGTGTACATTTAAAACATAAACAAATATTATTATACATTTTTATTTACTTCAATTCAGAAATTAAATACGGGAGATCCGTGGTTCGATTCCCGGTTGGGGCTGACTTTTTTAATTTCTAAATTGTAGTAAATAATAACAATTACACCTACGGTAGTGTTTCCCGACGAACGAAATCGAGAAATTATTATACGTGTTAAATGACGCGTGAAATACTTAACTCGAATGTTTAATTTAGCTAAAATGGAAATCTAGCTGTTTTATAAATGGCTGATTTGCGTTACACGGAAAACTAATCGGCGAGGTAGCCAGTATGATATCTGCCACTTCCCAGCCTGACTGAGGGGTATTTCAAGGTGTAGTATGCGAATGGTGATATAGAGTGGTATCAAACACAAACATATCTTTGAATCCCTATCACAAATATATTGCTACAATGAAATATATCACCGGAACACCCGAAGCCTCACAGGAGTACAACTTAACGTTTACCAATTATTGAAGAATTAATTTAAGTTCAAACATGTCTGTAGTTTGAGAGATATCAGTTTGAAATGAATATGAAATATAGAAACACATGAATTTCGGTTGCGATATAGAAATAATCTTGTTTAATGCCGTTCAACTTTTAATTCATTAATTTTTAACTTGCGATCTTGCTCATTGTAAGGTGGTTACCCAAGTTGCAAAGTGGATTGATTGTATATTATAGAAGATTCGGACAAAAGTATTCAACGGATAATATTGTTTGCTATAGGAAAAGGCTTTACAAGAATTTCGACCAGAATATTAACTTTTAAAGAACTGCGTGCCATTTGAAATTTCTAGTAGTTATATCAATTTATGTTGTTAAAGAATTTTCTCGTGTGTTTGATTTGTGCGTGTGCGTGCGTGTTTTTACTTGTTATTGTTGGTTTGTTTCCTGAATACGAAGAACGGACGCGAACGATATAGGAAGTTCGAAATGGGATCGTAAATTCCACTGGAAATTTTGCCGTGTTTATTTTCAGAGGAAATCGATAAATAAAAAGTAGCTGATAGCCAGGACAATCATCGCCACCATACAACCGATGTGGAGGAACTTGTGTGTGTATTTATTGTTGTAATGCTATTAGTGTGAACGGCCATCTTGGTAAAACGGAACTATAACAATCGTAGACCTGTAATCTCTAACGTCACAAAATTTAGTTTGTGAACGGAAAACGGGAATACATTTTCCCAAGTACTTAAGGCTGTGAGTTCACCAATTTTTTTTTCTCCAAAATGTGCATAAAACAGTAGTTGTATACATTTTTACGATCACGTTTTCAACTGCATTTATACTATGGCTGAATTGACCGATTGTGAATGTAGTGGGAAAATTGAATGTGTAAATACTTATGAGTACCATGGGATTAACTGTAGATAGGCACTTTTCGTGGAAATATCATATTGATAAATTATGTAACAGACTACGCTCTTGCTCCTCTCGGCTTTATATTCTAAATTATGTATTACCTTTTTCCTTATTTAGAACCGTGTATCAATCCATAGCCGAATCTTTGATTTTGTATGGCATTTTAGCTTGGGGCAATGCTTCGCGGTGTCACATTCAAAGGGTTGAAGATTTACAAATAAAAATGGTAATGTGTGACTTTAAAACCGATTCTGAACTCTCCCGTAAACAAATATTTTCTTTTTGTAATGTGCTACCAATATCTTCATTGTTTATATATAGATTTATATTACACTTCTATTTTAAATCAGATTTCAAGATTCTGTTAGACTCATGCAAGGATACAAGGCTAAAAGTGGCGGGGGCATTCAAAATTCCCAAATTTAACAACAAATATGGCCAACGTTCACTTTCTTACTCGGTTCCTTCTACGTTCAACTTGATGCCCTCCTCACTGAAAACCTTGTCTAACATTTCAAAAATTAAAACTGAATAAAATTTATTTCTTTTGACACCTTTTGACAATGTTTTCCGATTTATTTATTTATTTTTCTAAGCTCTTTGTTCTTTTTCTGTAATTTTTTGGATTTCACAAATTAACTGAATATGTCATGCAACCATAGTATTTATACATACATGTTTTTCATGTTTATTTTGGTTATATGTTCCGTTCTCTGTATTGTCACCATCTTAAATAATTTATTAATTGTCTTTACCCCACAGTTAAGCCTTTTTCAGGCTTTGTGGGTTTTTTGATTATATTCTTGTTAGATTTATTTCTGTAGGCCTATGTAACATTAATTATTTATTTGTACAATTTTGCTATGGTGTATTAAAAAAAAAAAAAAAAAAAAAAAATAAGGAAAAAAAAAAAAAAAAAAAAAAAAACGATACAATATAGATTATTTCGAAATAATCACTTAACCCGGCACCTCCACCAAAACCACGTATAGTCGTCGACAAAGACTTCTGAGAAGACCATATTATTTTTTAATTTTCTTTTGTTCATGCAAACTTCCGCTTTTGCTACTTTTATGAACGATTATGGGTGCTAAGTTGCGCAAAAGTATCAGATTTGGGTGGCTGATATTTTTATTTTAGCTTACACCCACTTCTGACTATGAAATTTTAAATGTACCTTAGTATGTGAGATATTATGTTTGATTATCAAGTCTCCGAGATTCATATAGTAAAACAAAGTACTTTTTTCTACACAATGCGGGTTAAACGTGTTAAACGAACTTTACTGATCGAGATAAATCATCTCTCGGAGACATTCTATACTGGTTTCTAAAAACAAGAGATGGAATTGCATGACCAGACCTATTGTCCAAGCGTTGAGTGTTTACGGCGTAGTGTTCGTGTCACTTTACACTGTGAACAGGGTACGATTGAAAAACACGGAACTTCATTAAACAAAAACAAAGGAGTGGTTGAAGTATTGGACGAGCGGTTGCTCGGTTACTTGTCAGCTCACGGCGGTTTTCAGCACGCCACCCGAGTTAGTGCAGTGTTTACTTGCGGGCTTGACTATAGATAGAACGAATAACAAACACTATATTTCCAACATAATCAACTACAAAACACTTGAAATACAACTTCACCCAGAAGATTCCTCACAATACATAACATAGCTGTATAATTAGTGGTGGGGAGTTGGGCTCATCATATTATGTTTACGAAATGTTGACAATAGATTTTAGAAATACTGCTATGAACTTAACTCTGACAAATAGCTAGGTCAGAGGTGACAGTGTGAGATAAATCATAGAGGGAGATTCACATTTACAAACTCGTAAACACGCAGTATACGGTCCTAAAATGTGATATATTATTAATAAATATATTATTAATATAAGGTTTTTAAGCATGAGCCCGCTTTGAGGACATAGTTATTGATTCATAGCAGTTGTAAAAGTTTGCCCCGACTGGGGTTCGAAAACGACAACTGCTATGAATTAAAAATTATTATTATAATTATTATTAAAAAACAATGACTCTATTAAAATAATATATGAGTAATGTTGTATTTATAAGGGTGTATTTATTATAGGTGTATGTTTTTTAAGAAGGTACTACTAAATATAATTTGTAAAATTAACAATAATTTATAAAACCACATTTCTCAAACTAGTTTACTATAGCGAATTTGTAAACAGTGACGTAGTGTGCCCACTATAGGGTATGTTTAATTATTTATCAGTCATGCCCATGTCAGGGCGACATATAATGTACTAACCCGCAGCTCATCCTACAGACCGTGTATAGAATAATGGCTGTGACTCAAATTACAACATTTCACGGACTGTTACTACAATTCCAACATTATTTTATGAGCGGACGTGGAAATTGAAGGTTTATTTGTGCGATTGCGAAGACGTTATAAACTACGCTAACGTGGTCTTATTGCAAACCCTGGAACAACGGGTTTATCTAGTTGAAATTTCGTATTTTATCGCAACGGTTACTAAACCGTAGCAACAAGTGTTTGTTGTCGGGAACACGGGGATATCTAGCAGACATTCACAGTGCATTGCGCAAACGACAAGTAGAGCGGAAATACAGGGATTTCAAACGATATCTTTACAGAAATGAAGATTTGATTCAGCAAAATCTAAGCTAGAACTTATTCGTTTTTTATCGTTACGGTCACTTTAATAGTGAGTGGTCAACATTATATTATAGTTTCACTTTGATTTAATGTCAATTATTATTTATACCGTTTCGTGATTGTTTTATTATTATTATTATTATTATTATTATTATTATTATTATTATTATTATTAATATTATTATTATTATTATTATTATTATTATTATTATTATTATTATTATTATTATTATTATTTAGGATTTTACGTCTTCATTGAATTTACAATAATTAATTACTATGTTTTCCCGTTATATAAATACCAGCTATTTGATTTGTTTTAATAAGTCATCACTTCGATCTATATTGTTGGATTGGTAAATTATTTGTTTATCATTTTGTTTCGCAATGATTTATTTATTTTGTGGTTTAATTTTCCACATAATTATATAAGCGTATGAAGTTCACATAATAAAAAGTAATATCTGCATAAATAAGTTACAGCTTTTAGAGTGTATCTGTTATAACATCACAGACTGGTATAATCTAAGAAAACGAGATTCAATATTGACGTAGCCAGACACATTTATTTATTGGAAACTCTATAAAGCCGACGACGTAACTTCGATTCAAGAGTTTCCTGCAAGAAGTTTGCGTATTATGCTTCTTTGCCATTGTAATATTGGAAAAGTTGAACTTCCCCTGTATAACTCAAGCTGGTATGGATCGAGAGCTAATACGATTGTGTAAGAATTACTGGTTCGTTACTTCCAGTGCGAGGGCTGCAGCTGTAGATCAAATAGGGGACGATGTGTTACGACTCTCAAAGCATTACTTAGTGGAAAGTCTCGGGCAAGCTCTTTTGTATAAACCTGGATTATACTCTTTGATAACATTAGTTGGTTTGAATGAGTTGAGCGATTGAAGGAAGTGAAGCAGTCTCAATATTTTGACTATACTTGAGAAGAATATCTTGGGTGTTCAACTTTTTCCAACGATCTACCCCAATCTTAGGAAAATTATCTGAAAGCATTCTAATTATCTAAGTTCAGATCGGTTAATGTTTTAATTCTATCGCCAAATTCTTTCACTTTTATATATCGACTCTTCAATGTTCGGCGTTAAAGAAATTTCTTCGCTCTCTACGATGCTACAAGGCTACTCAGACCAGAATTAATTTTTCAAGGAACCTTGATTATCCCTGTACACCCTTACCCCGGCAGCGCTTTTGAAAATAATTTAATTAATAATTCTAATAAAAATAGTATTTTTACGTATGGGGTTTAAGCGAAGATATTGGAATATTATATCATCTTTTAATTATTGTTCGGCTGTTGTGTAGCGGTGTTTTTTTTTATTTACCTACGATTTACAAACTATAAAAAACGTTTTGAAATGTATGCAAATAAAAAATAGCCACCGCGACAGATTCAATTAGATGTGACCAGAAATAGAAATATGAAAAAATGAAAAAGAAAGAAGAAAAAAATGAAGAAAAAAGATAAGAGAACGGAGAAAAAAACAGCTACAGTAACTGTTGGTATAGCAAACAAATCACCGAAATACGAGACGCACAATTACCTTTTTATTGTTTAGAACTATAAATGACACTATCTACATTGTTATGTTTATAAAAAATGTATCCACAGATATGTAACACATTAAACAATGCCAGCAAATCACTCAGTTAAAATTATCCTATAGTTGACTTGATAGCATCATCAATTTCATAGTTATTACCATTTTGAATTGCAAATGAAGTTTTTCCAGAAATAATCTAGCTCTACATCTTTAAAGTTCTTATATTAAAGCTGACATACTAGAGTCGTAAAGCCAAATAGAAGTACCACGTCCCTCATCGCAAATAAAAATAATAAAAGCAGACAACTCCGTTGCATATTCCTCTGTGATGTCCTCTTCGTGAACCGTGTTAGAGACGTAGTTCGTTAGAATGGCACGCGCTAAAGAAAAACGCCATCCAAGTAACTTCCGCTGGTCGTGTTTTGCGAGAGACCAAGGAGAATAGAGAGCGCTCTGGTGACGGCCAGAGTAATTACTAGCTTTTTACTGTCTTTGGTTTCGGCAGTCGTACAAAACGTCAACGCGCGGTTTCGTGTCCGGCCTACCCGTGGTCAAAGTAGGCCTAGGGCCCTAGACCGAGCTTTGTGGTCGGAAGAACAAAGAAGTTGTTAGGCGAGTGACTGGTTGTTGGGACATCTTTGATCTGGACACAATACGAGAGTATCAGATGACGTCACAGCCACCCTAAGGGTGGGTATGTCATTGCGTCATCTAAACAAGTGCTTATTAGGTGCATTTTATGAAGATTACTCAAACCTGCTAAGCATTAGGTTTTGCAAATCAATCAAGGAAACAATGGAGCACGAAGCTCAGGTTTTGTAAAAGAACAAGAATAAGATGGGACCCTGTTAAAGGTATTTTATTTGAAGAGCTATATTTTTTTCTACCGTTACGTGTGGCGGACACAAATTGCAATGTTATACCAAAGATTATTCGAAGAGCCTTTGGCTATACGATATATTGAACTTTGGAATGGAATACTTAGAGATGCGAGTTTAAAAAAAACGGCGGCCCGGCTCGAAAGGTGATGATCTTGGCCCGGCCCGAACGTCTGAACGCCCGAAAATCGGCCCGAAAGCCCGGCCCGGCCCGAAAGTCAGCCCATGAAGACCGGTTCTTACGAAGACTATAAAAATCATGAGTAATTTTAGACTCGGTAGAGGCTCTGACGACGTCGTTTTAGACAACAGATGTCTATTATATGATGGTATTAGTTCTACTAGTATATGCCGTTGTAACTGGCCCGAAAGCCCGAAGCGGCCCGAGAGCCCGAACTGGCCCCCCGGCCCGGCCCGAAATTTCAATGTTACGGGCCCGGCCCGAAGCCCGAAAATAAACAAGAAAAGCGGCCCGGCCCGGGCTTTCGGGCCGTCCGGGCCAAAATTCCCATCTCTAGAATACGTTTTAATCTGTGTTTGCGATGAAATTTACGTGATTTCATCCTCTCCTCCTATCTTATCCATTATAAAAATATTTTTTTTCCACCAAGCTCCTTAAGCTTGTCAACTGTGCATCGACTACAGTCAAATGCAGAGCTACTTGAGGACTTCGCGGACGCTTCTTGTGGTCGCATTGATTGGTGGGCGTATGTGGCCTATCTGTCCGTATAACCTAATAAATAAAATAAAAACACATCGTAATTGAAGATTTTTAGAGAAATATTTATTTGAGCATACCCCAAATAAACAGTATATCAAAGTTTGAAGGATTTGAAAGTCTCTTGAAAATATTTTCATTATCGGACAGAGTAGCCGTGTATCGGGTATACGTATCTTTCAAAGCGACCAAAATTGTACTTAAAACAGGTGAAAAAACGTAAAAAAAAGTATGATTTTCATTAGAAATATTTCTTCGATTGTATATTAAAAAAACGTTGCAGTTTCATTTACTCTCTTTACATTCTTGTGACGTACATACTTCGTGGATTAACAATCTGCAAAGCCCAAATAACACAACACGAAACGAAAGTACAGTATATAAGATAATGGCGCAACATATGAGTCGCGCTTTAATTTCTAACTTTATTCTTACAGGGTGAGGTATGGTAAATTTTAGTCAGCTAAATAATTTACTCGGTGATTGTTAGTTCGTTTATTAATGTATAGTATCATGCGAAAATAAAGTGAAATCTGCACACATAGTTTATATTCTCTCATTAATAGAGAACGAGCAATACAAACAAGTTACCTTACATATTATATTTACGAAGAAAATGAGACACACAGAGAGAAAATGATGTAAATAAGAAAATACAAGAATAGAAAATGAGATTGGCAATTAGATTTTACTGTAGCCATATCTGCTATCATACAAAGTGGCACTCTAGTTGTTGAGGTATGCATGACATAACTGTTTTAACTTGTTGATGTAGAGTGCCGATGTATTTAATTCGAATGGTACTAGATCTACTACACGTTAGTTAATATTATTTGCATTTACAAACTAACGACTGTGTCCAATGGTCTCAATTGGACGTGGAAGGTTTAAAATAACGAAAAATACACGAACTAATTAATATTTAACCTTAGATGTTCTAACACTTACTGTGAAGTGAAGGTAATAACAAGGGCACGTTAATTCAGCATCTGTACATTTGTATTTGTACTTAAAGTACGAATGAATTACTATACGAGATGGAAATTAATCTAATCTTCATATTTTATTTGGTATTATTCTTTTATCTCTATTTTTATTTTTAATCATTGTGAAGAGTCCTGAACTGTGCATAACAATCCAAATTGCTATAGTAAAGTTTTTTTTTCTTTAAATTAATAAAATATTAACGTTGATCTATAGGATTAATTATTATTATTTCAAATTGGAGAAAATAAAATTAATACTACAAAGCTTAAAAACAAAACTGTGTGAAATATCTTTTGATCTAAGATTTTGTAGAAACAAATTCATGAAGCAGATTAACGATGCCATTTGTATGTCTGGGATATTTTGGTAAGTTTGACATTTTATATTATATATTACAAAATCTTATTTAGAGTCTACCCACACAACCACACAACTGATTTTTAGCGGGGGACATTAAATTTAAAGTCTACACAGCCAGTCATGCTACAGGCGCCGACACCATCGACAAGCAAACAATGACCAACTAGAAAACAGTAAGTAGGAAGCACCGGTGAATCAAGCTGGACACGATTCCACCCGTGGACAGCACCAGAAAATTAACAAGGCCTGTTCGACGATGTAATCTGAGTATCTAAAAATATCACATTGAAAATAAATAATCTTAATGAATTTGAACAAGGAAGGTGAAGAAATTAGGAATCATTGATCGAACCCGCAATAATTAATTATTAGAGTAAACTTCATTACCTTATTTGAGTGAAAATATACTGGAAAAGCCACTTTGAGAAACTTTAGTTCTGGGATAATGCAATGCAAATAAAATCTGCATCTAGTAAAATGTACAAAATTTAAAAACGTTTTGGCATATAATAATAACTTCTTATAACTCTTAGTTTATACTACCAAGTAAAATAGGAAATATGATGATAATGTATTACTCACTGATGCATTTTTCTCCCCGGAATCCGCACGGTGGCTCAGCAATGGGCGGTTGTCCATTCACCCAGTCTATACTCGCTGTCAGATGTAAATCCTGCAACATAAACTTCGTAAGAAGCCGCTGTTTGTAAGCATCTAGTTTTAACCCCGTCAATATTTGATCTCGCGCAGATCTGACTACAAAGACCCTGGGCATCTTCTGTAAACACTCCTATCATGAATGCAGGTGAACGCTTCTTCAGCAAATAGCATATAAAATCGTTTTTCAATAACTAGACTGTCAGTTCCTTTACCGCGCAGGAAAAGATTGTGTGATATCTTTAACATGGGAAAGTGCCAACAAACGAGAATCTGGTTCGATATTGTAAAATGCTTTAAAGTGCTAAATCACGTATTAAACGTGTCGCCTTACTCCGAGTTTGGCACAGGCTGCAACGTCTCCACGTATAATGAATGATAAGAATTTGGAATTGAAAATTGAATTGCTGAAATTCCTTTATTGTTCAAAAAAATAAATAAACGAATAATGCGTTATGCAATATCTAAGTATCTTATTTTAGTTTTTATTTTATCTTTGTCAAAAATTATGTGTTAACTTTAAAACATTGTGGGATTTATTCAGCTTAGACTTTATTAGTTCAAGGTTATATATTTTTCGTGTATTTGTTAATAATAATAATAATAATAATATAAAAATAATAATAAATAATAATAATAATAATAATAATAATAATAATAAAAATAAAAACGGTGCTTAAGCATCTCTAAATTCATGGGAAAATTAAATATAAACAAAAAAAACCATTCAGATTCGTTAATATTAAAATATGGCAATAAAGAGAGGGATTTCCGGGGAAAAACCCTTACCCCTTATGGTTTTGTCTCGCTTTAAACCCCAGTATCAGAGCTTTAAATCAAAAAAATGTGATATCCCCTTCCCTGAAAGAAATAATGACAAAAAATAACACTCGCTTATATGGATGTTTTTAAAATGTATGGAAAATAAAAGAAAGCAAAAAATTTTTAAATTTGACATAGTAAAATTTATTCAGTGAAGACATTCATATGGAATTTGGATTAAAAAATTTGTTTAAAATGCATTAAAAGGGGAAAATTGCAAGAAACTGAAAATTACAAATTGGTTTTGGGTCAAAAATTCCCAAACAAAACTTTTCGAAAAAAAGATACAAATACCTGGAATGAGGAAAACTTTATTTTAACCACAAGGAATTAAAAAAGTTTTAAACAAATTAAACGTAGAGTAAAACATTTTAAAAAACAAATTTTTAAAGGAACTAAAAAATCAGGCATTAAATGCTGGTTTTCCCAAATTTTGCCCTTTTCTTTTGGGTATTGTGAAGTGGCAGATGTGGACTTGAGGCCCTAACGTTTAAAAAGAAGAAAAATGACCTTCTTCAAACTCACCACCCAAAAGCATCTTCTAAAAGGTTAAATATTACCACGGGAAAGGGTGGAAGAGGATTGGTAAATTTGGTCATTGTGCTTTTCGCAAGTTTATAAAAATGATCATACTTTTTTAATTCTACATTCCATTATCACCAAGAAATTAAACTCCGAGATAAAAATATAACTCCCCTCAGGGTAAATGCGATTTTTCCATCCAGAAATATACATAGAAGATTTTAAAAAATTTAAGGAAAGTTAAAACTAAAACACTTCATGGGAGGTACCCGAAAAGCATCCAGCACCAAAAATTTTTCTTTTTAAATCAATAAGATGGGTTTACAAAGGAGATTTGTTTTCTGAAACCGAAGGATTTATGTTTTGCCCCCAAAATAGGTTTAAAAAACCCCAAAAATATAAAAAAATTTATCATCAAATCCAATGACAATGATATGTGTAGAAATGCAAAAAGTTTTTCGGAGACAATAACCAGTTTTTAGCTGGGTGTCCTTCAAATTGCCAACACGTGGTATCTTTTGAGGCATAAACGGAAGCAAAAAAGTTTATCAACATCTAGGAAAGAACGCACATCTACTTGTCAATCCTCCTCCTTTTACAAATATTCTCCTGCACTGTGATCGAAATGCAGAATTTATAATGTATTGGGATAAACAGGTTATAACAACAAACCCTAGACCCCAACAACCGGGGGGTCATTTTAGCGAAAATCTAACAAATTACATACTAATTGAATTGGGGGATCCCCATGATAAAAATATTGAGAACACCAGAACACTAAGGTGGGAAAAATATCAAAATTTAAGTCAAAAAATAAAAAGAATTTGGAAAAAGAAAAAATGTTACGTCGTGCCTATTTTGTCTCACCACTGGGGTATCCAATTCCCCTCTCCCCCTACAAGCCTGGGTCTGTTCCAAATCTTACATCACATGCGAAAGAGTCATCCTTCAAACGTCCACATAGTCAGAAGATTTTTTGCAGTAATCACTCTCTTTTTTTCCTCTTCTCCTTCTCTCTCTCTCTCTCTCTCTCTCTTTCCTCCCTCCTCTCTCTCTCTCTCCCTCCTCTCTCTCCTCTTCTTTAAAAAATTTTGCCATCAATTGTTGTTTTATAGATAGAAACTTTTATTGATTTTGTTTCACACCTCTTATTATTATTTTGTTAAATTTAAATTAATTTTTCTAAGTAATATGTGTACTATACTTATGTTTTCACGCTGTTTTAATGTAAACTTTTGTTGGGCTTGGGGCCCCACCCCCCCTTGGTATACCAGGGCGCAAAGTACCTGAATTTTTTGAACAAAAAAGAAACCATATAAAATTAATAAAAATAAAAATAATAATAAAATAAAATAATAAATAAAAATATAAATAAAAAAATAAAATAATAAATAATAAAAATAATAAAATAATAATAATATGTTAATATGGAATATAAAAGGGGAAACATTACGACCCCAAAACGGAAAATGAGACAGCGCATCCAATGGGAAAAAACTTTT
>JAMZAV010005091.1:0-33998 GCA_024449915.1 Sweltsa coloradensis
TCTTGTCAATTATTTAAACACCACTGTAGCCGTTCGTTCGAGACACTCTTTTTACTCTTTGCACCAGCTCTAATTGTATTTATTATTTTCACGTGGTTTGAAAATGTTGTATTATGGGTTTAAAGAATGCTTCGACGTACGAAACTTCATATTGTATGTAAATTCAACGACATTCCGTTAAAATACCAAGGGTGAATTACGTATACTGCGTTCGCTGTAAGGGTAAACACTATCCGGCCAATTTAAATATCGGACGACACTTTGAAAAACAACTAAACAACATTTATCGAATACCTTTTCAATCAACAAGTTAGGAATACACTTAAATCAATTTTAATGATAAAAGCGAATCTATTGAAAAGAGCGAACTCTAAAGGAAATCCATGTCCTCAATAAAAACATGGCCGATGCCTTGAAAACCACTTTCTGCATGTGAGATCCTCGCATTCTACGCTATCGCTGCCAGCCTTGAGGAGGGGAGGGGAGAGCGAGAGTTTCTATGTTTTAGAAGTTTATTTGGATAACGGGCGCGTCAACCGTTAGGTCATAGACGCCACTCTAGCTTAGGGGATATGGGAAGAAAAATCCCATGCTTGGTCAGAACTAGCCACGACGGGGGAGGGAGGTCTCACAACACGGTTGTCGTTGTTCTTGTCATCGTTCGTGTTGCTATGGTCGTCGCCGTCGTCGAGGGGTCGACAAGGGAAGGGGGCAAGGTCCCCGACAACGATTGCCACAGCTCGCCTCTATTTTCGGAGAGTTCATACCAGCCGATGTTTGCGAGGTGGACTTTTTCTCTTGAATCGCCTTTTTATGATTAGCAGAGCCATGCTCTGGCCAATTCTACCCCGGGCCCAAACAGGGGATTTAAGTAGGAAACACCGACCAATCAAACTGGACACGATTTTGTCCGCGTATACACACCACAAACAAACCAGACGACGTGAGAAACTAGGGCGCTTTAATTGGGTAGGCCATATTGCGCCGCATGATATTGAAAAATGATGAGGTGAGTTAATGGTGCGTTTGATGATTATATTCTTTTCTAAGTGTATACATAAGAAAATAAAATGATGGTGATGATAGTAATAGCAAAACAAAAGCAATTTAGGTCAATGGAAATAAATAAAGCTGATACGGAACAACCTTAGAATTTATTGCGTGCCTCGATGCTGAGACGGCTTCTAAGTCACCGATTACAAACTCATAACCCGACAACTGATCGACTTAAGTCCAAATCAGAAGTTAAAAACCTTCCGTACCTAAACGGGATTCAAAACCTGGACCTTCTGCATTGAAAGCAGAGTCGCTAATCACAATACCAACGATTTTTTTTGTTTATTTGGATTACGGACGCGTCAACCGTTAGGTCATCGCGGTAAGGGGAGGAAAGGGGGTTCTCAAGTCGCGGTCGTCATTGTCTTCGTCATCGTTCGTGGTGTCATTGTCGCCATCGTCTTCGAGGGGTCGTCAAGGGACGGGTACAAGGTCCCCGACGACGATTGCCAGAGCTTGCAGTTTCGGGGAGTAAGATACACCGCTCTTTCTAGCTGATGTTTGCGAGGTGGACTTTTTCTCTTGAATCGCCTTTTACGATTAGCAGAGCCATGCTCTGGGCCAATTCTACCCTGGGCCCAGACGGGGCCATTATAATGCACTACTCTAGCCTAGGGGATTTGGGATTGACCATCAGACGACGACGTGAGAAACTAGGGCGCTTCAATCGGTTTGGTCATATTGTGCTGCCTGTGATATTGAAAGTTGATGAGATGAGTTAATGTTGTGTGTTTGTTTGATATTTATATTGTTTTCTAAGTTTACTTATAACTTAATTGATGTTTATTAGGTTTAAGGGCGCATCAACCGCAAAACAAAAGTTATACGAATACAAAATAAACGGTGGATCTCCTAATTGCACTATTTTGCGTAGGCCTACATTCGCAACGACGACGACGTGAGAAACTAGGGCGCTTCAGCCGGTTAGGTTTTGGTTTATTTGGATTAAGGACGCGTCAACCGTTAGGTCATAATGCACCACTCTAACCTAGGGGGGGGGGGGAGAAAGAGGGGCCCATGCTGGTCAGAACCAGCCACGGGAAAGGGGAGGAAGGGGGGGGGTTTCTCACGTCGCGGTCGTCATTGTCTTTGTCATTGTTCGTGGTGTCATTGTCTTTGTCATCGTCGCCGGGGGGTCGTCAAGGGAAGGGGGCAAGGTCCCCGGCGACGATTGCCAGAGCTCGCCTCTAGATTCGGGGAGTTATATACTATCCTTCATAAGGTCATATTGCGCCGCCTGTGAATGAAAGTAAATTAGAAGAGTTAATGCAGGTATGTTTGATGATTAGATTGTTTTCTAAGTGTAGAAATAACAAAATAAATTGAAGATGAAGAAAGTAATAGAAAAATAAAAGTTATGTATGTAAATGAAAAGAAAGAAAAGAAAGAAATGTGTATGAAGTTAATTAAAGTTTGTTAAATAGATTACTTTGGATGAGAAATTTGGAAAGTTTGTCGCCGTTATCATATGATAGAAGTTCTTCATATGATTGGGAGAGATCAAATTGCATGCGCAAGGCATCATATTTGGTACATTCTGCTAGCATATGATGTACGGTTAAAAGTACATCACATGTGTCACATATGGGAATAACCTTTTCTCTGGTTAAGAGATATCCGTGTGTTAGGCGTGTGTGCCCTATACGAAGTCTAGACAATACCACCTCTTCTCTACGAGAGAGTCGAGACGTAGGTGGACGAATTTTGTTAGTCAATGTGGGCATCACACTACGCAATTTGTTATTTTGCAACACATCCCAAGATGTTTGTCGCAAATCCAACAATCTTTGCTTGAATCCACTCTTGACATCTGGAACGGGAACTAGATTGAAATCAACGGTCGCGACGCTGGGAAGCTTCCTTAGCAGCCCTATCAGCGTGTTCATTTCCCTCTATGCCCACGTGTCCAGGTATCCAGCAAAACTCTATTATATAACCCTTTGAGGTTAGTTTTTCTAAATAGAATTGGATGTCTTGTACCAAATGATGACTTGAATACATGAGTTTCTATAGCTTGAAGTGAACTTAAACTATCTGAACACAAAAGGTATTCTCCACAACGACAGCGTAGAATGTATTTAAGAGCTTCACGGATGGCGAATAACTCTGCAGTGAAAACTGAACACACGTCGCTTAGCCTGAAACGTTCAGTTAAGGTGGAGCAATAAAAAGCACTTCCAACCTTGTTCTCAATTTTGGAGCCATCTGTGAATACCAAAGTAAACCTTTGATGTTCATGGCAAATCTCTCTAAAGTTAATTTTAAATACACTATCGCAAGTAGAGTTTTTATCAAAACGACAAAGGTCAAATATAATAATCGGCTCTGGTGTAAACCAGGGCGGGTACATTCGCAAAGTTTGGTTAAATGGTATATGGCTGCAACTAAATGATGCAAAAATTATTTAGTATAATTTGTGGTTCAAGGGCGCGTCAACCGTTAGGTCAAAATGTGCCAGTTGTGGTCTCTCAACCGCACAATTTGCTTTCAGTCCAGTCTTAAAGTAAATTACGCGCGTAACATCCTAACCAGGGGCAACAACGAGTAAGCCGACTTGTAGCCAGAAGCTTCAACTGCCGTTGTACTCCACAAATAAAAGACCTTAGATGATGGAGAATATAATTTAAACACCAGTGTTACTTGTTGCTATGCGTTACAAGTGGTGTAGCAGACCATTGCATCCTCGCTGACATCGCATGCGATGGTTTCATACGAAACTGCAATAAAGATGGGCGTTGATTCACACCACGATGTGACAAATGGGACCGATATATATGAAATATATCGAAGAAAGAGAAGATGAAGACGAGGTTTAGGACAGGCACAGCATGAGAGTACACTACTAGGCTTGAGCATCCAAGGGGGGGGGGGGGGGGGCGCGATTTAAGCGTATAATGTGCAAAGCTTTGTGTCATTTTATAGCTTAGTTTATTTGGATTAAGGACGCGTCAACCGTTAGGTCATAAAATGTCAAGTTCTAACCTCGGGGATATGGGGAGGGGCCCATGCTGGTCAGAACCAGCCACGGGTAAGGGGGAGGAAAGGGGTTCTCATGTCGCGGTCGTCATTGTCTTCGTCATCGTTCGTGGTGTCATTGTCGTCATCGTCGTCGAAGGGTCGTCAAGGGCAGGGGGCAAAGAGGTCTCCCGATGACGATTTTTGCCAGAGCTCGCCTCTATTTTCGGGGAGTAAAATACTACCCTTCATACTAGCTGATGTTTGCGTGGTGGACTTTTTCTCTTGAATCGCCTTTTACGATTAGCAGAGGAGCCATGCTTTGGGCCAATTCTACCCCGGGCCCAGACGGGGGAACCAAAATTGAGCTAAGGGGAACAGTGTTTACCTAATACGTTAAGTAGAAGAAATCCCCCCCACCCTTCTCCCACCGCTTCCATGATCTACTTAACTATACAATATAATGCCTGCAATAATTGTATGTTCGTTTTTCTATTATTATTTTTTGGGTGCTTCTTTTCTTGACGCCTTCCCACGAGTCTATACATTTGACCAAATGACAAAAATTTATGACGGGCGATACCGCCGTAAAGCACATTTAGTATTCATAAACCTGGTCTGCTAGCTCTGTATTTATTAAGCCCGTTTAACTGAATCACGAAGGCCTTGCAGCATAACACACGCGCACACACTCTGGCAGACACAACGACGCGCACCACGTTTATAACGGCACTCGCACAGCTATATAGTCCTCCTGGTATGTAATCCTCATTATACCACACTCGCACAGACACTCTTGCAGACACGACCGCGCACGACGTTATGCGCACGTCGCACAGTTTTTTTTTTTCTATATAGGCTACCCAGTATGTAATCCTCAATACACACGAGCGCACTACCTCTGGTCAGACACGACCGTCGCACACTTATGCGCACTTCGCAGCAGCTATATATGCCTACCTAGTATGTCATCCCTCATATACCACACGCGCACGACACATTCTGGCAGACACGACCGTGCACACGTGATGCGCAACTCGGCAAAACATAAACAAAAAGACTTAGGCCTACCCAGTTGTCATCCTCATATACACACGCTCACACACTCTGGCAGGACACGACCGGGGGGGGGTGGGGGGGCGGCAACACGTTTTATGCGCACTCGCAGTCAGCTAGCCGAGTAAAACCCAGTATGTCATCCTCAATATACACACGCGACAGAGTAACACTCTAGCAGTAACTACGACCGCGCACTAACGTTATGCGCACTCTCAGCAGCTAGGCCTACCCAGTATGTCATCCTCATATACACACGCGCACACAACTCTGCAGACACTACCGCGCACACGTTATGCGCCACTGCGCAAGCAGCTATAGAGGCCTACCTAGTATGTCCATCCTCATATACCAACGCGCACAACTCTGGCAGACACGAGCGCGCAACGTTAAGCGCACTCGCAGCCAGCTATATAGCCTACCTGTACGGTCCCATCCTATATAAGACACGCGGCACACACTCTCGCAGACACGACCGCGCAACACGTAATGCGCACTCCAGCAGCTATCTAGCCTAACCTAGTATGGTCATCCTCATATACACACGCGCACGACACTCTAGCAGACACGACCGCGCACAGACGTTATATGCGCACGTTCGCAGCAGCCTATATAGGCCCTACCCGAATATGTCACCATCCTCCATATACACACGCGCACACACTCTGGCAGACACGACCGGCGCCACAACGTTTTTATGCGCACGCTCGCAGCAGCTATATAGGCCTACCCGAGTATTTCATCTCATATCACACGACGCACACCCTCTGGCAGACACGACCGGCGCGACACGTTGTTGCGCACGATCGCAGCGCAGCTATATAGGCCTACCTAGAATGTAATCCTCATATACACACGCCGCACACACTCTGGCAGACCCGACCGCGCACACGTTACGCGCACTCGCAGCAGCTATATAGGCCTACCTATATTCATCCTCATATAACACACGGTTCGCACACACTCTGCAGACACGAGCCGGCACACTTATGCGCACTCGGCATCAGTATGCGTAGGCCTACCTAGTATGTCATCCTTCAATACCATCTGGGGGGGGGCGCACAGGCACACTCTGGCAAAGACACGAGCGCGCACACGTTGGAGGGGTGGGTGCGACTCACGCAGCACTATATAGGCATACCCAGTTAATGGTAATCCTTCATATACACCGCGCACACCTCTAGCAGACACGAGGCGCGCACCGTTATTCGCACTCGCAGCAGCTAGGCCTACCCAGTATGGTAATCCTTCTATACACACGCGCACACCTCTGCAGACACGACCGCGCACACTGTTAAGCGCACTCGCAGCAGCTAGTCCTAACCCAGTATGTCATCCTCATAAATAACACCGCGCACACACTCTGGCCTCTGGCGATACACAGCGCGCCACATTTGCGCACTCGCGCAGCTAGGGGCCTACCCCAGTATGTCTCCTCATATACACACTCGCACACACGCTGGCAGACACGACCTCGCACACGTTATATGCTCACTCGTAGCAGCTATGCCTACCACAGTATGTCATCCTCATATACACACGACGCGCACACACTCTGTCTGCGACACGACCGCGCACCAACGTTTATGCGGCCCGCAGCAGCTATAGAAGGCCTACACAGTTGTCATCCTCAAATACACACGCGCACAACACTCTGGCAGACAACGACCGGCACTACGTGATGCGCACTCGCAGCAGCTATATAGGCCTACCCATATGTCATCCTCATTACACCGCGCACACACTCTGGCATACACGAGCTGCACACTTATGCGCACTCGCAGCAAGCTAGGCCTACCTAGTATGTCATCCTCATATACACACGCGCACACACTCTGGCAGACACACCGCGCACACGTTATACGCGCACGTCGCCAGCAGCGTATATATGGCCTACCCAGTATGTCATCCCATGCATATACACACGCGCACACTCTCTGGCAGACACGAGCGCCGCACAAACGTGATGCGCACTCGCCGCAGCTTATGGCCTACCCAGTACGTCATCCTCATATACAAACGCGCACCGACACTCTGGCAGACACGACAGCGCACACGTAATGGCGGCGCACTTCGCAGCAGCTATTATAGGCCTACCCAGTATGTCATCTCATATACCACGCGGCACACACCTCTGGCATACACGACCTGCGCACAACGTTATGCGCACTCGCGATCAGCTATATAGGCCTACCCATTATGTCATCCTCAATATACACACGCGCACACACTCCTGGCAGACACACCACCGGGCGCACACGGGCGAGGGGCGTTATGCGCACTTCGCCTGCAGCTAGGCCTACCCATATGTCCATCCTCATATACACCGCGCACGACAACTCTGGCAGACACGACCGAGCACACGTTATGCGCACTCGCAGCAGCTAGGCCTACCTAGTATGTCATCCTCATATACGCACGCAGCCACGCACGCAATAGCGTCTTGCAATGTAACGTAGTCACTAAAAATTAATTTGAATTAATTTTGTGGCGAAGGAATATAAGTTTTAGGTAATTTAGAAAAAGGGCGCGTCAACCGTTGTCATGGTTTATTTGGATTTGGACTCTAGCCTAGCTAGGAGGATATGGAGAGGAGGAGCCCATGCTGGTCAGACCCAGCCACGGGTAGGGGGATTTTTTTGTTGTTTTGTTTATTTGGATTAAGGACGCGTCAACCGTTAGGTCATAATGCACCACTCTTAGTCCCTATAAGGGGGGTGGGGGGGAGGAGGGGCCCATGCTGGTCAGAACCAGCCACGGGTAAGGGGTGGAAGGGGGGTTTCTCACGTCACGGTCGTCGTCGTCGTCGTCGTCGGGGAGGTCGTCAAGGGAAGGGGGCAATGTCCTCGACGACGATTGCCAGAGCTCGCTTTTTTTAGTTTCGGGGGGTAAATTACTTCCTTACATACTAGCTGATGTTTGCGAGATGGACTTTATCTCTTGAATCGCCTTTTACGATTAGCAGAAAGCAGAGCCATGCTCTGGGCCAATTCTTACCCGGGCCTAGGCCCTGGCCAGTGTTGTTTTACAGTGTTGTTGAGAGAACATACGATAGCTTCAAATAATAGGCGAAGCGTCCCATGAGACAATGAGACAATGTCTACCTTGTACAAAAATTACTGTATGCACTATAGCCTATACCTTGTACAAAAATTACAGTATGCACTACAGCCTACCTTGTACAAAAATTACAGTACGCCCCATGATTTATTTTCTAATACAAGTTGGTCTTCTTGTCCCGCGGAAGTTTTCCCCGTCTCCCGTCTGGGCCCGGGGTAAAGCTAATATTCCAAACTTTTTTTTTTTTTTTTAGTTTAGTTCATGAATATATTTTTTAAATCATAATCAAGTATAAAAACATCTCGCTAGGTGGCAAAAAAATGTAAAATTTATGCTTGAATCACTTTTTAATGCAATTATTTTCACTATTTTTGCCGTGTCTGAATCATATGATTATTAAAACTTGATAGTATAATAGCGTGATCGCACATTCAAAAACAAAATGGCTTCCTTTTTGGTTTATCTGGATTAAGGACGCGTCAACCGTTAGGTCATAATGCATCACTCTAACCTGGGGGGTTGGGGGGGAGGAAGGGCCCATGCTGGTCAGAACCAGCCACGGGTAAGAGGAGGAAAGGGGGTTCTCACGTCGCGGTCGTCATTGTCTTCGTCATCGTCATCTTAAAAAAAAGACAATTCGAAGTGACATACTACCTGGGGCTGTTACATAAGGTGCATAGTAACACGTGGTCAAGTCAGATTTGAGATGTTTAGCGGAGTGAGCCAATTTCGTTAACAGAGGCACTACAGGAATTAGCTCCATGGTCGTCTTCATTGACAAGATGACGTGATGAGAAACTAGGGCGCCTCCTGTGATATTGTAAGTTAATATTTTTTTTTGTTTTGGATTTATGGACGCGTCAACCGTTAGGTAATAACGCACCACTCTATAACGTAGGGTGTATGGAGAGGATTTTTTTTGTTTGGTTTATTTGGATTAAGGACGCGTCAACCGTTAGGTCATAATGCACCACTCTAGCCTGAGTAGGACCCCATGCTGGTCAGAAACAGCCACGGGTAAGGGGAGGAAGGGGGGTTTCTCACGTCGGTGTCGTCATGTCTTTGTCATCGTTCGTGGTGTCATTGTGGTCATCGTCGTCGAGGGGTCGTCAAGGGAAGCCGCAAGGTCCCCGACGACGATTGCCAGAGCTCCCCTCTATATTTTCGGGGAGTAAAATACTACCCTTCATACTAGCTGATGTTTGCGAGGTGGACTTTTTCTCTTGAATCGCCTTTTACGATTAGCAGAGCCATGCTCTGGGCCAATTCTACCCCGGGCCCGGGGGTTGGTCTGAATGGTTAACACTCTCGTATAGGTGAAATTGTTAATATTCCGTACAGCCCCTGTCGGGTTGGATTTATAGTTTATAGTTTCTAGTTTTAGTTTATATTTATAGTTTAATATTTACGCATTTTACAACCAACACTCGTTTTTACATCTTTTGCATCGTTTTGCACCTATCTCCATTCTAAGCAACTACTTAATTGCCTGCCATACAACCTAGTCTCAACGGCGTCGAGTGAGCTAACTAGATCGACGTCTACGTCTGTAGGATACCTGTCTCCGTTTCCACTTATGAGTCACTTTACCCGAGAAAGTTTTATTATAACAATTCCCTCTATTGAGTTCTTACGATTACGTCATCCAATTACAAAAACAAATAAATCGCAAGTGCTGGACGTTTAACGATCTGTTACAAACACAATTATTCTCCGACCACTGTCAATCATCTAGTTTGTTGTACGCCTACCATGCATAATGTGGAGAACAATGTCGGAAAGTAAATCAGATGAAGCAACCGACGCTTTATGCTCAATGCGAGTGCCAACTCCCACCATGGATATACAAGACATGTCAGCTAGTCGTGTACTGTCGATCTATTACACACAAGTTGATGAACTAACTGCATGATGTATTATTGCGATTTGCATTCCATATTATAATGTTTTTTGGTTTATTTGGATTAAGGACGCGTCAACCGTTAGGTCATAATGCAACCACTCTAGCCTAAGGGGGGGGGGGGAGGAGGGGCCCATGCTGGTCAGAACCAGCCACGGTCAAGCGGAGGAAGGGGGGTTTCTCACATCGCGGTCGTCATCGTCTTTGTCATCGTTCGTTTTGTGTCATTGTCATCGTCGCCGGGGGGTCGTCAAGGGAAGGGGACAAGGTCCCCGGCGACGATTGCCAGAGCTCGCCTCTAGTTTCGGGGATAAGATACTCCGCTCTTACTAGCTGATGTTTGCAAGGTGGACTTTTTCTCTTGAATCGCCTTTTACGATTAGCAGAGCCATGCTCTGGGCCAATTCTACCCCGGGCCCAGACGGGGGCATATTATAATTGCAGACGGATATTACTGTACTTGTACTGCACTGTGCAGTATTGTCGTGGTATCACAATAAACTACCGGCAGTGTTTGCTCGAGCGCTTATTATTTTTATTTCGATTACGGGCGCGTCAACCGTTAGGTCATAGTGCTGAGCCCTTGACTCTGATTCGGGAGGTTCCGGCTCTATCGGCTAGTAAGAGGGGACTATATAACTCCCCGAAACTGGAGGCGAGCTCTGGCAATCGTCGTCGGGGACACCTCCCCCTTCCCTTGACGACCTCCACGACGACGATGACAGTGACACAACGAACGATGACAAGGACGATGATGATCGCGAAGTGAGAGACCCCCCTTCCGCCCCTTACCCGTGGCTGGTTCAGGCCAGCATGGGCCCTTCCTCACCATATCCCCTAGGCAAGAGTGGTGCATTATGACCTAACGGTTGACGCGTCCTGAATCCAAATAAACCAAAACAAATTGGCGAGACCGGAAATCCTGACTGAAGTTTTTTCACGAGGTTTTCCTCAGTCGTTGATGGAGACGATGACGTGAGAAACTAGGGCGCTTCAACCGGTTAGGTCATATTGCGCCGCCTGTGATAATGAAAGTTGATGAGATGGGTTAACGGTGTGTTTAATTGTTTATTTGGATTAAGGACGCGTCAACCGTTAGGTCATAATGCACCACTCTAGCCTAAGGGGGGGGGGGGGGAGGGAAGGGTCCATGCTGGTCAGAACCAGCCACGGGTAAGGGGAGGAGGAAGGGGGGTTTCTCACGTCGCGGTCGTCATCGTCTTTGTCATCGTTCGTTGTGTCATTGTCATCGTCGCCGGGGGGTCGTCAAGGGATGGGGGCAAGGTCCCCGACGACGATTGCCAGAGCTTGCCTCTAGTTTCGGGGAGTAAGATATTCCGCTCTTTCTAGCTGATGTTTGCGAGGTGGACTTTTTCTCTTGAATCGCCTTTTACGATTAGCAGAGCCATGCTCTGGGACAATTCTACCCGGGCCCAGACGGGTTGTATATAAATAACAAAAAAATGATGATGATGACAGTAATAGCTTTGAGTATGGTTATATACTCAATGGTAATAGCAAACAAAGTTATGTATGAGAATGATTTTTTTTGTTTATTTGGATTAAGGACGCGTCAACCGTTAGGTCATAATGCACCACTCTAACCTAGGGGGGGGGGGGGGGTTGGTAATTCGGATTAAGGATGCGTCAACCGTTAGGTCATAATGCACCACTCTAACCTAGGGGGGGGGGGGGGGGCCCATGCTGGCTAGAACCAGCCATGGGTAAGGGGAGGAAAGGGGGTTCTCACGTCGCGGTCGTCATTGTCTTTGTCATGTTCGTGGTGTCATTGTCATCATCGTCGTCGAGAGGTCGTCAAGGGAAGGGGGCAAGGTCCCCGACGACGATTGCCAGAGCTCGCCTCTAGATTCGGGGAGTAATATACATCCCCTTCTTTCTAGTTGATGTTTGCGAGGTGGACTTTTATTCTTGAATCGCCTTGAACGATTAGCAGAGCCATGCTCTGGGCCAATTCTACCCCGGGCCCAGATGGGGGACATCTTTGCACCTACAGTCTATAGACAAGAACTTTACCTCCAGTCTTGAGTCAACACAAACCACCACAATCAATCGCCGAATAGCGCCCGACTCTCCGACTCTGCTCGGCAGTTCTGCGGTCAGCTGGTTTTTACGACGTCTACCGTCTACTCGACAGTCCAATGTCCGAGCGACTGACCGGCTAGAAGAATGTCACCGCGTCTTCGACGCCGAAATATTTCAGACAAACGTAAGCTCAACACTGGTCGAACGAGGGGCAAGTTTTTGTTAGAATTTCTGCTCAGGAAGTAAATTTACTTGTATTTAAAAACTGGTCAAAATCATATAGTAATTTTAAATCTGTATATGAAAGTACAGCGTGACAAACTAATAACGACGACGTAAGGTTTTTGTTGGTTTATTTGGATAAGGACGCGTCAACCGTTAGGTCATAATGTACCACTCTATAGCCTAAGGGGGTGGGAGAGGAGGGGCACATGCTGGTTAGAACCAGCCACGGGTAAGGGGAGCAAGGGGGGTTTCTCACGTCGCGGTCGTCATCGTCTTTGTATCGTTCGTTGTGTCATTGTCATCGTCGTCGAGGGGTCGTCAAGGGAAGGGGGCAAGGTCCCCGACGACGATTGCCAGAGCTCGCCTCTAGTTTCGAGGAGTAATATACTCCCCTCTTATACTAGCTGATGTTTGCGAGGTGGACTTTTTCTCTTGAATCGCCTTTTACGATTAGCAGAGCCATGCTCTGGGCCAATTCTACCCCGGGCCCAGACGGGGGTAGCATCGGTTAAAGGTACATCACATGTGTCACATATGGGAATAACCTTTCCTCTGGTTAAGAGTTTTGTTTTGTTTCTTGTTTTCTTTTTGGATTAAGGACGCGTCAACCGTTAGGTCATAATGCACCACTCTAGCCTAAGAAGGGTGGGGAGGAGGGGCCCATGCTGGTCAGAACCAGCCACGGGTAAAGGGAGGGAGGGGGGTTTCTCACGTCGCGGTCGTCATTATCTTTGTCATCGTTCGTGGTTTCATTGTCGTCATCGTTTTCGAGGGGTCGTTAAGGGAAGGGGCAAGTTCCCCGACGACGATTGCCAGAGCTCGCCTCTAGATTCGGGGAGTTATTAGTTATACTACCCTTCTTACAAGCTGATGTTTGCGAGGTGGATCTTTTCTCTTGGATCGCCATTTACGATTAGCAGAGCCATGCTCTGGGCCAATTCTACCCCATGCCCAGACGGGGGTAATATCCGTGAGTTAGACGTGTGTGGCCTATTCGAATTCTGGACAATACCACCGCTTATCTCGTAAGAGTCGAGACGTAGGTGGACGAATTTTATTAGTCAGTGTGGGCATCACACTACGCAATTTGTTATTTTGCAACACATCCCAAAATGCTTGTCGCAAATCTAACAATCTTTGCTTGAATCTACTTTTGACATCTGGAACGGGAACTTGAATGAAATCAACGTCGCGACGCTGGGAAGCTTCCTTAGCAGCCCGATCAGCGTGTTCATTTCCCTCTATGCCCACGTGTCTAGGTATCCAGAAAAACTCTATAACCCTTAGAGTTAAGTTTTTCTAAATAGAATTTGGATGTCTTGTACCAAATGATGACTTGGGAGGGGGGTTCATTTGGATAATGGGCGTGTCAACCGTTAGATCATAATGCGTCTAGGGGATATGGGGAGGAGGGGTCCATGCAGGTCAGAACCAGCCACGGGCAGGGGTAAGGGGGAATTCTCCTTTAAACTTGGCCTTCCGCCAACTTTAACCGGATACAAAGTGTAGATATATTACCAACTATTAGGGTAGATAGATTAGCACTCAAGTAATTTAAAATAATTCCAAACAATTCAAGTTACTTAATTCGGTAATTTAAATTCAAGAATTTCTCCTTCACATCTTAAAATATCATAATAGTGTTATACATGTGTCTATATTGCTTTGTTGATCGTTGCTATAGCGGAACTTTATCGAATACATTTTCGATACGCCCTTACTTAAAAACTCCCAAACGATCGCCTATATAAACGAGCGTGCATGCGCGTCACAATTCATAGAGCAACTTTCCAGTAACTAAACGTCCATAAATAACGACCTAAGAGGCTAAGAGTGATCTCGCTTGGAGTCAGTCCCTGCAGCGTAATCGCAATCGCTGTGGAATCTAAGGCATTAAGTAGACGCTCCAAACTTAAACCCTTGTTTTATATCCAATAACACAAACACCTAATACAGGGGCTACTGGAAGATCTAAAATAGCGATCTTAGATATCACCTGCTGATACAATATTTTTAGATCATACCTAGTTAACAGCAAAGGCGTTTCCACCGAAAACGACGACGTGAGAAACTAGGGCGCTTCAACCGGTTATGCCATATTACGTTGAAGGTAAATACGCTATATATAATGTTTAATGTAATTAAAATAATAATTTTGATGAGCTATAGTTTTTTGTTTATGAATTTTACCTGCCCATAGGGCAGGAAGGCTAATGCAAGGCACGTACGGCCCTCTATAGCCTGATACAGTGATTACAAAGTTTTACAAGTTCATATTAACATTATATAACAAAATACAACAACAACGACGACGTGAGAAACTAGGGCGCTTCAACCGGTTATGCCATATTACGTTGAAGGTAAATGCATTATAAAATGTTTAATGTAATTTAAATAATAATTTTGATGAGCTATAGTTTTTTGTTTATGAATTTTACCTGCCATAGGGCAGGAAGGCTAATGCAAGGCACGTACGGCCCTCTATAGCCTGATACAGTGATTACAAAGTTACAAGTTCATATTAACATTATATAACAAAATACAACAACAACCGACGACGTGAGGAACTAGGGCGCTTCAACCGGTTAGGCCTTATTGCGTTGTAGGTAAATACGCTATATATAATGTTTAATGTAATTTAAAATAATAATTTTGATGAGCTATAGTTTTTTGTTTATGAATTGTTACCTGCCCATAGGGCAGGAAGGCTAATGCAAGGCACGTACGGCCCTCTATAGCCTGATACAGTGATTACAAAGTTACAAGTTCATATTAACATTATATAACAAAATACAACAACAACGACGACGTGAGGAACTAGGGCGCTTCAAACCGGTTAGGCCTTTTTTTTTTTTTTTTTTTGTAGGTAAATACGCTATATATAATGTTAAATGTAATTTAAATAATAATTTTGATGAGCTATAGTTTTTTTGTTTATGAATTTTACCTGCCCATAGGGCAGGAAGGCTAATGCAAGGCACGTACGGCCCTCTATAGCCTGATACAGTGATTACAAAGTTACAAGTTCATATTAACATTATATAACAAAATACAACAACAACGACGACGTGAGGAACTAGGGCGCTTCAACCGGTTAGGCCTTATTGCGTTGTAGGTAAATACGCTATATATAATGTTAAATGTAATTTAAATAATAATTTTGATGAGCTATAGTTTTTTGTTTATGAATTTTACCTGCCCATAGGGCAGGAAGGCTAATGCAAGGCACGTACGGCCCTCTATAGCCTGATACAGTGATTACAAAGTTACAAGTTCATATTAACATTATAATAACAAAAACAACAACAACGACGACGTGAGGAACTAGGGCGCTTCAACCGGTTAGGCCTTATTGCGTTGTAGGTAAATACGCTATATATATAATGTTTAATGTAATTTAAATAATAATTTTGATGAGCTATAGTTTTTTGTTTATGAATTTTACCTGCCCATAGGGCAGGAAGGCTAATGCAAGGCACGTACGGCCCTCTATAGCCTGATACAGTGATTACAAAGTTACAAGTTCATATTAACATTATATAACAAAAACAACAACAACGACGACGTGAGGAACTAGGGCGCTTCAACCGGTTAGGCCTTATTGCGTTGTAGGTAAATACGCTATATATAATGTTAAATGTAATTTAAATAATAATTTTGATGAGCTATAGTTTTTTGTTTATGAATTTTACCTGCCCATAGGGCAGGAAGGCTAATGCAAGGCACGTACGGCCCTCTATAGCCTGATACAGTGATTACAAAGTTACAAGTTCATATTAACATTATAAACAAAATACAACAACAACGACGACGTGAGGAACTAGGGCGCTTCAACCGGTTAGGCCTTATTGCGTTGTAGGTAAATACGCTATATATAATGTTTAATGTAATTAAAATAATAATTTTGATGAGCTATAGTTTTTTGTTTATGATTTTAGCTGCCCATGACGACGACGTGAGAAACTAGGGCGCTTCAACCGGTTAGGTCATATTGCGCCGCCTGTGTTTATAACAATTGACTAGATGAGTTAATGGTGTGTTTGATTATTATTATTATAATTATTATAATTACAATTACAATTATTATTATTACGATTATTATTATTATTATTATTACGATTATTATTATTAATATTATTATTATTATTATTATTATTATTTATTAATTATTATGATCTCTCTCTGGGAATGTCATCGTCTCTAAATAAATACAATAAATTTCGAGCCAACGAGATTTCGAGCCATTGGGATTTATAGACTGTGAGACTCTCCCTTATTATTATTATTATTATTATTATTATTATTATTATTATTATTATTATTATTATTATTATTATTATTATTATTATTATTATTATTCGACGACGACGACGTGAGAAACTAGGGCGCTTCAACCGGTTAGGTCATATTGCGCCGCCTGTGAATGAAAGGAAATGAGAAGAGTGAATGCAGGTATGTTTGATGATTAGATTGTTTTCTAAGTGTATAAATAACAAAATAAATTGATGATGAAGAAAGTAATAGCAAAATAAAAGTTATGTATGTAAATGAAAATAAAGAAAAGAAACAAATGTGTAAGATGTGAATTAAATTTTGTTAAATAGATTACAATGGATGAGAAATTTAGAAAGTTTGTCGCCGTTATCATATGATAGAAGTTCTTCATATGATTGGGAGAGATCAAATTGCGTGCGCAATGCATCATATTTGGCACATTCTGCTAGCATATGATGCACGGTTAAAGGTACATCACATGTGTCACATATGGGAATAACCTTTTCTCTGGTTAAGAGATATCCGTGTGTTAGGCGTGTATGGCCTTTACGAATTCTAGACAATACCACCTCTTCTCTACGTGAGAGTCGAGACGTAGGTGGACGAATTTTGTTAGTCAATGTGGGCATCACACTATGCAATTTGTTATTTTGCAACACATCCCACGATGCTTGTCGCAAATCCAACAATCTTTGCTTGTATCCACTCTTGACATCTGGAACGGGAACTAGATTGAAATCAACGTCGCGACGCTGGGAAGCTTCCTTAGCAGGCCGATCAGCGTGTTCATTTCCCTCTATGCCCACGTGTCCAGGTATCCAGCAAAACTCTATTATATATCCCTTAGAGGTTAGTTTTTCTAAATAGAATTGGATGTCTTGTACCAAATGATGACTAGAAAACATGAGTTTTTATAGCTTGAAGTGAACTTAAGCTATTATTATTATTATTATTATATTATTATTATTATTATTATTATTATTTTTATCATTTAAGAGTTTTCTAAGTGTATAAGTAAGAAAAGAAATAATGATGACGAAAGTAATAGCAAAACAAAAGTATGTATGGGAATAAAATTAAAGTAATTAAAGAAATGTGTATGAGGTTAATTAAAGTTTGTTAAATAGATAACTTTGGATGAGAAAAATTGGAAAGTTTGTCGCCGTTATCATATGATAGAAGTTCTTCATATGATTGGGAGAGATCAAATTGCATGCGCAAGAAATCATATTTGGTACATTCTGCTAGCATATGATGTACGGTTAAAGGTACATCACATGGTCACATATGGGAATAACCTTGTCTCTGGTAAGAGATATCCGTGTGTTAGTCGTGTGTGCCCTATACGAAGTCTAGACAATACCACCTCTTCTCTACGTGAGAGTCGGGGACGTAGGACTAATTTTGTTAGTTAGTGTGGGGCATCACATATGCAATTTTGGGCCTATTTATGTCAAAAAAAAACTGGTCCTTATTGATTTCTAACTAATAGTAAGCCTTTGCTAAAGTTTGCAGTGTTTGGTGAATCTATAAATAATAAATATACCGAACGTTGTTGTCGTGTTCCAGAGGTCCCAATAGAGCAAAGACTAAAGTAAAATAGGGCCGCCATGTTTCCTCACGGCCTGATAGATGACGTCAGCGAGTGTTTAGCGCTGTAAATATAGCGACGCCGGAACGATTTTTGTTTATTTGGATTAAGGACGCGTCAACTGTTAGGTCATTATGCACCACTCTAGCCTACTGGGGTGGGCCATGCTGGTCGGAACCAGCCACGGGTAAGAGGGATTTTTTGGTTTATTTGGATAAGGGACGCGTCAAACGTTAGGTCATTAATGCACCAATCTAGCCTAAGGGGGTGGGGAGGAGGAGCCTATGCGGGTCAGAACCAGCCACGGGTAAGGGGAGGAAGCGGGGTTCTCACGTCGCGGTCGCCATCTTCTTGTCATCGTTATAAGTAAATAAATAAATAAAAAAATTTTATTTAGAGTACCCACTCATTTATATAACTGATTTTCAGTGGGGGACTTTAAATCAAAGCGCCCAAGCCAACCCTGCAGGCCCCGACGCAATCGACGAGGTGAGCGATAACCAACCAAAGATCGATATTTTAATAGGAAATATAGCAATCAGTGGTATGGACAGTGCGAACTCCCGCAAATCAACGCCAGAACCAACAAGGCCCGATTCAAAAACAACTCTGAAATTTTTTATGTGCTTCGTTGCTAGTAGGGCTCCAAAGTCACCTATTACAAACTCCTAAGACAAGAACTAATGGACCTAAGTCCAAATCAAAAGTTAAAAAATTTCGGGACTATAACGGGAATCGAACCCTGGACCGTCTGCATTGGGAAGCAGATACGCTAACCAAAAGCACAACGAGCCACACAACAAAACCAAACGAGCCCCCACATTGTCATTGTCTTTGTCATTGTCTGTGTCATTGTCATCGTCGCCGGTGGGTCGCAAGGGAAGGGGGCAAAGGTCCCCGACGACGATTGCCAGAGCTCGCCTCTAGTTTCAGTTTTTTTTTGTTTATTTGGATTAAGGACGCGTAAACCCCCGTCAGGTCATAATGCACCACTCTAGCCAAAGGGGGGGGGTGGGGAGATTAGCCTATGCTGGTCAGAACCAGCCACGGGTAAGGGGAGGAAGGGGGTTTTTCACGTCGCGGTCGTCATCTTCTTTGTCATCGTTCGTTGTGTCCTTTTTTATCGTCGCCGGGGGGTCGTCAAGGGAAGGGGGAAAAGGTCCCCAACGACGATTGCCAGAGCGCGCCTCTAGTTTGGGGAGTAAGATATCCGCTCTTACTAGCTGAGTTTGCGAGGTGGACCTTTTTCTCTTGAATCGCCTTTTACGAGAGCAAAGCCATGCTCGGGGCCCCACTTCTACCCCGGCCCAGACGGGGATCACACCAGTGGAACTACCAAGACTTCATTATTTATGCTCGCCACAATGACGTGTTCAATTCCTGAAAATAACAAGCGGGGAGCGGCAGTAATTCAAGACGGTAAGGGTAATTCACGCGATCGAAATTGCGCGTATGCAATTTCTACCGTTCTCATTCTCGTCGTTTTACTTTCGTCGTTATTTTTGGGACGTGTGCAGAAGACGTCCTGCCGGCCAATTACTGCAGAAGGGTAAAGCATACAAGATGTCTGACACACGTATTACGAGCGTTGACAAGAAAATAAAACGACTTGCACTGGTGATGCTACTGGGGGAAAAGGGGAATCAGAATACTGGCACTGGGGTGTTTTTTCAGGTTTATTTGGATTAAGTTCTAGCGTTTAGTCATCATGAACCACTCTCGCCCGGGAGTGGGAATTAAGGAGGGCCGGGGCTCTTTCTGGTCATAACAGCTACGGGTTTAAGAGAGGAAAATGGGGATTCTCACATCGCAGTTGTCTTGGTCTTTATCATCCTTCGTGCTCGTGGTTTCATTGTCGGCGCGTCGGGAAGGCTTTTAGTTTGTTTGGATTAAGGACGCCCTCAACCTTAAGGTCATAATGTATCACTAAAATAACCTTTGGGGAAAGGGGGGGGGGGCAGGGAGCCATGCTGGTCAGAACAGCCACGGGAAAGGGGAGGAAAGGGAGGGGGTTCTCACGTCGCAGTCGTCATTGTCTTCGTCATCCTTCGTGTTGTCATTGTCGTCATCGCGTCGAGGAGTCGTCATGGAAGGAGGCAAGGTCCCCGACGACGATTGCCAGAGCCCGCTTCTATTTTCAAGGAGTAAAAATGTAGAATACTCCCTTACATGCTAGCTGATGTTTGCGAGGGGGCGGCCAGTACGTTTTTTTTTGTTTTATTAGATAAAGGACGCGTCAACCGTTAGGTCATAATGCGCCACTCTAACCTAAGAGGGGGGGAGGGGGCCCCTGCTGGTCAGAACCCCGACACGGATAAGGAAAAGGGAGGGGGTTCTCACGTCGCGGTTTGTCATTGTCTTCGTCATCGTTCGTGGTGTCATTGTCATCGTCGCCGGGGGGTGTCAAGGGAAGGGGGCAAGGTCCCCGACGACGATTGACCGAGCTTTTTTTTTGGTTTATTTGGATTAGGACGTGTCAAAACCCTTAGGTGATAAGCACCACTCTAGCCTAAGGGGGGGTGGGGAGGAGGGGCCCATTGCTGGTCAGAACCAGCCACGGGTACGGGGAGGAATGGGGAGTTCTCATGTCGTGGTCGTCATCGTCTTTGTCATCGTTCGTTGGGGCCATTGTCATCGTCGCCGGGGGGGCGTCAAGGGAAGGGGCAAGGTCCCCGACGACGATGCCAGAGCTTGCCTCTAGTTTCGGGGAGTAAGATACTCCGCTCTTACTAGCTGATGTTTGCGAGGTGGACTTTTTTCTTGAATCGCCTTTTACGATTAGCAGAGCCATGCTCTGGGCCCAAATTTTACCCCGGGCCCCGACGGGGGCTTGCCAGAGCTTGCTTCTATTTTCAAGGAGTATAGAACATGTAGAATACTCCCTTTCATGCTAGCTGATGTTTGTGAGGGGGCCGGGCCAGTACGGGCACACGGGCGATTTTTGGTTTATTTGGATTAAGGACGCGACAACCGTTAGGTCATAACCCTAGTAGCACACCGTTAAGTGACATGCATGGGCCATGGACGATTATCTTAACGCCGCGCATGGGCCATGCCCAACACTCGTAGATGGGGGCCCTGCAACGTTTGGCCGCGAGTACAACCAAAACCCATCGATGGTTTTTAGACAGGGCACTTGCATGGTTAGCGCCAATTTGCCATGCAGGACACAAGGTACTCGTACTTGTCCCGTGCCATGCGTGTAGGTCGCGCATGGGCCATGTCCTACTCTCGTCCATGGCCCTGCAACGTTTTGGCCGCGAGTACAACCAAAACCCATGGACGACTTTTAAACATGGCACATGCATGGTTAGTTAAATTACCCATGCCTATTTTCTGCACAAAAGCGTGCTAATCGCGCAACGCCCATGCACGTTTAGCGCGCAAGGCACATGACTTTGATCGCCTTGGGCCATGCCCAACACTCGGGAGGACCATGCAACTTTTTGGGCCGCGAGTAAAACCCAAAACCCAGGGACGACTTTTAAACAGGGCACAGATGGAAAGCGTAAAATACCCTGCCATTTTTCATTAAAATGCGTGGTAATCGGCAAGGCCCTGCACGTTTAGCGGCACGGGCCATGCACGTGATCGCGCAGGGGCCCATGCCCAACATTACGATGGGCCATGCAACGTTTTTGGCGCGAGTAAATCAATTTTTGGGATGATTTTTAACATGGCATTTTGCATGGTTAGGTGGTACTCCCCATGGAGCTTGCCATGCGTGGCACAAATGTACGATAATCCCCGACCCCCTTTCTGTAGGGAGCAAATGTACTGGGAAAAAAGACTCTTATTGATTCCCCTCAGGGTTTTTTTTTTGGGTTTTTTTGGTTTTTTTTTTTGGTTTATTTAAATTTAAGGAGCGTAAACCCGTTGGGTCATAATGCACCACTCTACCCAAAGGGGGGGGGGGGGGAGGAGGACCCCATGTGGTGAAACCAGCCACGGGTATAAGGGGGGGAAAGGGATTAAAGGACGCGCAACCGTTGGTCAAAATGCAACTCTAGCCTAGGGGGGGGGGGGGGGGGAGGAGGGACCCTGCTGGTCAGAACAGCCGGAAAAAGGGGAGGAAGGGGGGTTTTTTTTCCGTGCGGTCGTCATCTTTTTTGTCATCGTTCGTTGTGTCATTTCATCGTCCCCGGGGGGGGTCGCAAGGGAAGGGGGCAAGGTCCCGACGACGATTGCCAGAGCTCCCCCTTAGTTTGGGGGAGTAAGATCGCTCTTCTAGCTGATGTTTGCGAGGTGGACTTTTTTTTTCTGAATCGCCTTTTACGATTAGCAGAGCCATGTTTGGGCCAATTCTCCCCGGACCAGAGTACTAAAATTTTTTCTAAGTATAAAGGGACCATCAAATCAAGGAGAAGGTGCACGTACGTGCAATTTGGTTTTCATACTTACGAGAGTAGTATGAATTCTATGCTAATATTGTAACAAAAAAAATTTTAACACGAAAATTACGCCCCGTGTGTATACAAGAAACCTAAAAATAAAATTTAAGGGAGGCAAAAAATAATTTTTGTAATTTTTTAATTAATATTTTCTCTAATGGGTAGAGATAGCCCACTCGATCGATTAAGCTGTGGCGCGTTTGGTATGTGCCCTGCAATTGCCATGCATACTGGCCAGTGGCCCGTTGTGGACGTCGTGTATGTGCCAAGTATTGCCTGCTCTACAACCAACTGTAGCACATTGGTAGTGCCTTGCGATTGCCATGCATACTGGCCAGGCTGTGGCGCATAGGTATGTGCCATGTGGCGCCATTCACAAGGCCAGGCTGTGGCGCGTCGATATGTGCGGATGTGCCATTAATTACCATGCCCTACTAGCCAGGCTGTGGCGCGTGTATATGTGCGGATGTGCCCGTAATTTCCATGCAAAATAGCCAGGTTGGGGCGTATATGTGCCATGAGATAAAGCATTTTAGCCAGGGGTTTGGGACATTTTCTATGGCCATGTGATTGCCCTGCATTTTAGCCCGGCTGTGGAAAACGGGCATGGCAGGTGGTTCCAAGCACTATGGGCCCGGGGTGTGGGGGTCGTATTGTGCCCGCGATTGCCATTGCACCATAACCCGACTCGGCGCATCGTGTAGGCCAGATGGTTGCCCGCACCATAGCCAGATCAGGTTGCGTCGTATATGTGCCATGCGATTGCCATGCACCACTAGCCCGCTCAGGTGCGTCGTATTTTGTGCCGCGATTGCCAGCCCACTAACAGACCAGGCGCATCGTGATGCGCCAGATGGTTGCATGCACCCCAAAGCCAGACTAGGTGCGTCGTATATGTGCCCTGCGATCGCCCTGCACCACTAGCCAGACAGGCGGTCGTGATGTGCCCGCGATGCCATGCACCACTAACCCGACTCAGGCGCAGTGATGCGCCAGTGGTTTCCATGCACCCCCTAGCCAGACTCAGGTGCGTGTATATGTGCCATGCGATCGCCCATGCACCATAGCCAGACTCAGGGCGTCGTGTATGGGCCATGCGATTGCCATGCACCAATAACCAGACTCGGTGCGTGTATATGTGCCCCGCGATTGCCATACCCACTAAACCCGACTGAGGCGGTCGTGTAAGTGCCCTTTCGATTGCCCGCACCACAACCAGACTAAAGGGGCGTCGTGTATGTGCCATGCGATTTTCCCGCACCCCTAACCAGACTCAGGGGCGTCGTATAGTACCAGGGGGTTTTTCATCACCACTACCAGGCTGTGGCTCGTGTGTAAGGCCATGCGATTGCCCGCACCACTAACCAGACTGAGGCGCGTGTATAGTGTCATGCGTGCCATGCACCATAACCAGACTCAGTCCGGGGTGTAGTGCCATGCGATTGCCATGACCCCTAACCCAGACCCCAGGTTTTCGTCGTATATGTGCCAGCGATTTCCGTACTATTTGGTTGGCTGGGGAAAAGGTGATGTGCCACGTATTGCCTTGCTTGCTAGCCCGGGTGTGGCGGTCTTTTATGTGCCATGCGATTGCCCTGCACCACTAACCAACTGAGGAGTGTGTGTTAGTGCCATGTGATTGCCTGCACTATTGGGCCCTGCAGTGGAGCGTGTGTATGGGAAGTGGTTGCCATGCTCTACTAGCCGGGCTGTGGCGCGTCGGTATGCCCCGTTTTTGCATGACTATTGGCCCGGGAATGGAGCGCGTGTAGTGCCCAAGTGGTTGCCATGCTCACAGCCGGGCTGTGGGGCGTCGTGCAGGGGCCCTGTGTTGCCATGCCTACAGCCCGGGGTGTGGGCGTCATGTATGTGCATGTGTTTTCATGCCCCACTAGCAGGGCGTGGCGCGTTGTAAGCGCCATGTGATTGCCATGCTCAACTATCGGGGCTGTGGCGCTTCGTTTATGTGCCGGGTGGTTGCCATGGCACTGCCCGCCGTGTGGTGCATCATGCTGGGCCGTGTCAACCCTTTTACCAAAATCCTTTCCGTGGCAACTGTCAATGGGCCAAGCTAACCAGCCCAACTATCATGAGTGCATGGTTCTTTATGGCCCTTGCAATTTTGCCAGGCATGGCGCGAGGGTCAGGGCCCAGGGAAAAACAAAAAAACTTCTGTGACTAGGGAAAGCCCCTCATCTAGGGGTATGGGGAAGGAGACCCCCCATGCTTCAGAACCACCACGGGTAAGGGGTTTTTTTTTGGATTATTTGGGATTAAGGGACGCGTCAACCGTAAGGTATAAGCACCACTCTAGCCTACGGGGGGGAGGGGAGGGGGGGGGCCCATGCTGGTAAAAACCACCACGGGTGGGGGGAAAAAAGGGGGGTTTTCTCACGCCCCCTCGGGCCCGGTAAATTTGGCCCCAGGTTTGGCTCTGCTAACGTAAAAGGCATTCAAGAGAAAAAGTCCACCCGAAAACACAGCTAAAAGAGCGGAGTATTTACTCCCAAAATAAGAGGCGATTTTTGGCAATCGTCGTCGGGGCCCCTGCCCCCCCCTTTACGCCCCCCCGCGACGATGACAAAAACAAACGACGATAAAAAAGACGATAGGGACCGCGACGAATAAAAACCCCCCCTTCCTCCCCTTTACCGTGGCGGGTTTCGACCAGCTGGGTCCCCCCCGCCCCCCCCCCCCCCTTGGGTTTAGAGTGGTGCATTATGACCAAGGGTTTGACGCGTCCTTAATCCAAAAAAACCCAAACGCGCAGTCGTCAGTCATTGTCTTTTCGTTGTTCTTTGTCATCGAGGGTCGTAAAGGAAGGGGGGAAAGGTCCCGAAAGACGATTCCCAGAGCTCGCCTTATTTCGGGGAGTAAATTTCCCCTTGACTGCTGATGTTTGCGAGGTGTTTTTTCTCTTGAATCCCCTTTTTTCGATTAGCAGAGCCATGCGGGAGTTTTATACCCCCTACATACAAAAAGCTTTGTTTGCGCGTTGGACTTTGTTTTTTCTGACAAAATGCCGTCAACCAAAAGGTCATAATACTAAGGAGCCACTCTGCATCTAGTTTTTTTTTTTTTTTTGGGCGAGGGTTTTTGGAAAATAAAAATTTTTTTTGGGTTTAAATGCCCCTTTAGGACTTTTTTTTTTGTTTTTTGGGATTAAGGACGCGTAAACCGTTAGGTCATATGCACCACTCTAGCCTAAGGGGGGTGGGAGGGGGGCCCAGCTGGTCCGAACCAGCCAGGGGTGGGGGGAGGAAGGGGGGGTTTTCTCCTCGCGGTCGTAACGTCTTTGTCATCGTTCGTTGGTTTTTGTCATCGTCGCCGGGGGCGTAAAGGGGAAGGGGGGAAAGGCCCCACAAAGATTGCCAAGCTGCCTCTGGGTTCGGGGAGTAATAAAACCCCCCGTTACTAGCTGATGTTAGCGTGGGGGTTTTTCTTTTGATCCCCTTTTTTACGATTAGCACGCCATGCTTGGGCCAATTCTCCCCGGGACCCAGAGGGAGGAACATTACATGATTGTGTAAATTGGGGAACAACATTTTTTTCTCTTTAAGAGATATCCGTCTTATACGAGTGAGAAATAGGGCGTTTAACCGGTAGGTCATATTGCGCCGCCTGTGAATAAAAGTAAATTAGAAGGTTAGTACAGG
This sequence comes from Sweltsa coloradensis, assembly GCA_024449915.1. Lineage (NCBI taxonomy): Eukaryota > Metazoa > Arthropoda > Insecta > Plecoptera > Chloroperlidae > Sweltsa > Sweltsa coloradensis. The sequence goes on from JAMZAV010005091.1 coordinate 26,209, forward strand.
TAGTTTTGATGTTTAAGTTTTCAAAGGTTATAAAAACAAAATAAATTTGGGAGATAAAGAAAGTAATAGCAAAATAAAAGTTGTATGAAAATGAAAATAAAGAAAAAGAAAGGGATAAATTTAATTTAAAAGTTTTTTAAAAATTATTTTTGGATGAAAAAATTTGGAAATTTTTGTGCCTTATCATATATAAATTTCTTCATTGTTTTAGGATAAAAATTGCTGCGCAAGGCACCCATTTGGTACTTTCTGCAGCATATGATGTACGGTTAAAGGGTACATAAAGTGTCACATAGGGAATAACCTTTTCTCGGTTTTAAGAGATATCCGTGTTTTAGGCTTTGGCCCAACCGATACAATCTAGACAATCCCAACCTTTTCCCTTACTGAGAGTCGTGACGTGGTGGAGAAATTTTTTTAGTAAGTAGGCTCACATTTGCAATTTGTTTTTTTGAAACACATCCCAAGGTTTGTCGCAAACCCAAACAATCTTTGCTTGAACCACTTTGACATCGGGAAGGGGAAAGATTTGAAATCAACGTCGCGACGCTGGGAAGCTTCCCTAAGCAGCCCGACAGCGTTTTCTTTTCCCCAATCCCCCACGTGTCCAGGTACCCAAAAAAAAACTTATTATAAAAACCCCTTAAGGTTAGTTTTTCTAAATAGAATTGGATGTCTTGCCCAAATGATGCTTGAAACATGGTTCATAGTTTGAAGGGAAACTTAAACTACTAAAACACAAAAGGGGATTCCACAACGACAGCGGAATGTATTTAAGAGCTTCACGGATGGCGAATAACTCGCAGTGAAAACTGAACACACTCGCTTAGCCTAAAAACGTTCATTTAAGGTGGAGCAAAAAAAAAGCACTTAAACCTTTGTTGTAAAATTTTGGGGAGCCATCGTAAAAACCAAAAAACCCTTTTGTTTGTTCTGGCAAACTCTCTAAAGAATTTTTTGAAATACACTACGCAATAGAGTTTTTATCAAACGCAAAGGTCAATATAATAATCGGCTCTGGTGAAAACCAGGGGGGGTTTTTTGCTAAATAAAAAATTAAAAACTTTTGGCAGATAAAATTTCTATAAGATTAACAAAATTTTAATTTTAATCCCTTTGGAAGAGGCCTTGGGTTTGTTATCAAAGTGTCTGACATATGTCGTGTTAAAAAATTTCCGATTTGCTGGAGGGAGGCATAGTTTTAAATTTTTCTTTACATACGTCCCCATCAAGGGGTTTTCTCCGTTCTGCCAAGGAGGACACCCTGACTCGGCAAAAAAGCTGACTCCCGGGTTTGTTCAAAATGCCCAAGAGCTAGACGAAGACCACAAGGGGTGGACATGTCTAAAAGTTTAAGTTTTGTGTACTTGCTGAAGAGTATACAAACATCCATACCCATTTGGAGCAAATAGAGATCCGTAAATTCTCAACATGCAAGCCCATTTGCACCCACGATTTTTTACTGAGAACTTTCAATAGGTTTGATTTTAACATGCATTTTTTGCGTAACTCAAAAACGTTCTTTCCAATTTAGCTTTTTGTCAAACCCCCATGCGGAGAAGAGGGACATTTTTTTTAAATAGAAGTTCTACATTTTTTTAAACGTAGTTGGGGGTTTCTTTTTGGTTTCCTTAAAGACGGAAAAAAGTGAATGCACTGAGTTTTTGGGGGAAGAATCTTTTTCCCCCCGTTTTCGACCCCATTCCTTATATTGTTCAACCAATTTGCACTGTTTTGAGCTTTTTGAAAAAATTTACCGATTGTAGAAGTTTCCCAGGTCATTACAAATAGGACGAATTTAGGCTCTTGGGAACAAATACACGTTTTTTCCCCAATAGCAAACGTGATCCCGACAAGACCGAGCCTTGTGGTACACCTTTTTCCATTTGGAAACGATTGAAAAAAACTGTTAACCCCGCCTTTGAAAATTTATCTTTTAAAAAGTTTTCTAAAAATTTGGGATGTGCCCTCGAAAACCCCCCTCGTGAATCGTTGAGTATATTTACCTCCATGTTGTATCGTATCTTTTTCAATGTCAAAAAGCACACCAAAAACATGTTGTTTTTCAACAAAACCCCTTTTTGAAAAACGCTTTGAACCAGTGGTCGATGGGCAACGACGTGACGAAATCACATTGGACGTTTGCCCAAAAAAACCGCGTGTCTCCCGCATCCCATTAGCGTTGTTGATCATCTTTTCAACAATTTGCAAAAGCAATTTTCAAGAAAAAGGGTGATATAAGTCGGCATCGACTTATCTTTTGTGGTTTAAAAAGTGGGAATTAAGATGGCACTACGCCAACTATCGGGGAAAAATGTCAGACAACCACAAAATATTAAAGAAAAAAAAATAACTTCCAATGAGGGGGTCAGTCAGGGGCACAAAAAAGTCGTTGGCATTTTTTCTTCTCCCCCAATGTTTCGCGTAATGAGCTTAACGCCATACGGATTCCCACAAAGAGAAAGCTCTGTGGGATGTCATCGTTTTCACATGAGAAATTAAGTTTTCGAGCTTCGTCAACGTTGTGTGCTAGAAATTCGCATCATATCGTGATTATGCTTTCCCATGCAAAATGTGTACCCCTACTGAAGCCACATCGCGGATGTAACTAATGCCCGCCATCCTTGATAGCGGGTATGGTTTTTACCTGACGTCCACTAATTTTTTTAATCCTTTTCCCCACCTCTGGAAAAAGGTGCTGTAATTTTTTAGAAGATCATATCTTGCCATGACTGCTCTTATATGTTTTTATAATTCGTTCGTTTTCCTCTCTCGTGTTGAAATTGATTTTAATTTTTTCAAATGTTGGAAAAGTATTTAATTTTTTAAAGCTGCTTTTTTTGCCTTTATGGGCCCAAACACAATCTTTTTTCCACCAGGGGGCGAAGCGACGTTTTTACCATAGTTTTTGGTATACCTTTGGGATATGCTGCATCAACAACATTTTCTAATTATTGACAAGCACGTTGGGTCACGAGAATAGTAAAATCCACCTTTACAAAAGACTTTTCCCAATTTCCGGGAAATTTCCCAATCAGCTTCGCAAGTCTCCCTCCCTGACCTGGATTGGTGGCCTATTGTGTTTAAAACATTCACCTGAATTGGAAAAATGATCCTTCCCTGTAAATCAAAAGCACATTTAGCTCGAGTCAAGCGATAGCAATGGTGACACATGACAAATCTTTGGCGAAAAAAGGGCCAGAATGTGGGCGTGAAATGGTACTGGCCCCTGTTCAACAAGAAAATCATTTTGTTTTTAGAAAACTGCACAACACAACCCCCTTTATCAGAAATACGATCCCCCGTCAGTTGGTGAGCGTTAAAATACCCCCCAAAATTTCGGGCCTGTAATTGATCCGACAATGCCCAATTCGCGTCTGCTAATGATTAATGGTATGGAATGTAAATACAGGATAAAAGTGGGTTTAATTTTTGGGAAAGTAAGCTGTAACGGCGACGGCCCGAAGGCGAGTTGTCAAGGAATTTGAGTGGATCCAGAGCATGCACCCGAAAGGAAAACCTCCCTGTGCACGTTCACCTCCTATAATCCTTTTCGGTAGATTATAAACCCTTTAAACCCAGGGGTTTTTTCATTGGGTTTTAAAAAAGTTTCTTGTAAAAATAAAATCAAGGGGTTTGTGTTTTGTAAGAGTAGCTGTAGCTCTTCTAGATTTGCATAGAATCCCCTACAATTCCACGTTATTAGTGTACCATTTTAGTTTTTGGTATGTACTTAAATACAGCGTTTTTTTTAAATTTTATTTTTGGGTTTTTAAAATATCAAAAGGTTCTCATCCCTTAAACCCATCCTCCAAAATGTCACCTAAGTGACAAACGTGGAAAGGGTGTTTTTTTTTGGTTGGGAATCTAATAATTCTTTTAATATTTGTACCACTAAATCCTCAACAGGTTTCTGTTTTTTTAACTTGGGGTGGGGATTTAGGTAAATTGCTGCAACTGAACTCAACATTGCGTTTACGTCTGCTGGGGAATAAATTTTTTCCAATTTTTTACTCGGAATTTGAGACGAGCAGGGAAAGTAATCTTGTAAGGTTTTTCCCTGCTCCGTTGTTGCTTTTCTTGATCTTTTAAATTTTCTTGTGGGGTTTCTGTATCACAAGCAAAGTTTTAATCGTTCCTTGCTTTGCGTTCTCTTAACCAGAACCATGGGGATTTTAAAAAATGGCTGTGCCGCATCAGCTTGGGGATTTTATGTTGGGTTTTGAGATTTTTTCTTAGGATTTGTTGTCATATGCCCCTTTCTACTTGAGCTACCGCTTTCGCAAAGATACTGGAAAATTAGATGGGGTGGAATTTGTCTATACCTTTTCCCTTGCCTCATAACATTTAGTTTGTCAAACCGCCATATCCAATTTTCTTCTCTTCCGTCCCTCTAGGACATCACGTGAAAAGAAGCATGGGACCAAAACAATTTACCACAATTGTTTGGATGTTCACACTGCACTTCACCAAATTTGAACCGCAATTTCTGCAAAAAAGGTTTGATTTACAAACATTCTTTGGTGTTCCCAAAACTTTGACAGGGGAACATCCATGGGGTTTGGTATATAGGGTTCTAAACTAAATGTGGTATCCCCCTAACACTTTTTTAGGTAAATCCTTCGTGTTGAAGGTGAGGATGTGTGCCCGTTAAAATTTTTCTCCATCAACCAGGTCATTTTTATACAAGTCAAAGACACCTTTTTTGGAGAGTTTTTCTTTAATTTCCTCTTAGAACATATTTTGATCAGAACAACTAAAAATTCCTTTAAATTATTTAATTTTTTCAGGGCTTAACGCAAGTCGAATAGGGATCAAATTTTTTGGTTTTTAATAAAAATTTAGCTGATCATTACTGTCTCAACCCGAAAACAATCCATTTCGCAGTTTCCGTACGATTTTTACGGTACCCGCTAACCCTTTAATGCTTTTTTCAATCGCAACTGTGATATTTTTAAAAAAATGTTTTGGTTTTTTTTTAATGTTTTAATTGCAACATTTTGGTAATTTTGTCTGGTTGGTAGTTTTTTTAACCCTAGTTTCAAAGGGGAATTTAAAAAAACTCTGGACTGCGTCAGTTATCAGTTATCACCTGATTTAGAACAAAGGTCGTTGAGCCTTATAACCACGCCCCTGAAGTCTAGGACTGTGGGGCCTTCAGTATAAAATAACAACTTAAAAACACTTATTTGTTTTGTTAGAAAAAAATCAAAGTCCCCTTTTCTTTTTTGGCATAGGTTTTTTTTCTTATAACTCAATAAATGTTTAAAACAAAAAATGGTGAAAAAACAAACAAAATTTTTAATACTTTTCATATTTCGATGACCATTGTTTCCCCCCTTGCGGTGACTTATAGTAACTAGTCGTCTGGGGGGGGGGGGATATAGCTCTCATGTCACACCACCGAGACGGAGGGGGGACGAGAGCTGCTGGAAGGTTATTGAAGACGAATATAATGTTCTTTATGACCAGAACATGAGGTTACCATTTTTCAAAGCGTGTTTAACATTATGCATCGATTCCCCGCTGTTCAGAGATGGACTTGCAGCCACGATTTCTGGAAACTTAAGTACAGGCATGCATACACTATTCAGGAGAGCCAGCGGTTTAGCCGAGGTCGTTTAACCGGTTCCCACTCGAAACAACGAAGTTAAGCGAATCGGGGTGGTCAGTGGTAGAGTGGGTGACCGCTAAGAACAAAAACACGTAAAACCGCTGGTTAGAGCAATGTAGGGTTCAAGAGCTAGTGTAACGGCTTCGTGCTCCTCGACGTCTGCTCGGCAGTCCGGGTTAGTGGAGGAACCTATATGACTGTCCAAAGGTTACACCGTCCCCTTTCGGATGGGACGTTAAGTCATTGGTCCCCTTTGGTACTTTCCGAAAGGGGTAGGCGACGTGCCGGTACCGGGTTCCCCTCCACCCCTCTGTTCAAACTTCATCCTCATCTATCACCACTCATCGACTCGATAGCCAAAGTATGATGATATGAGACCTAAGCAATATCCAATCCAACCCAATATTCAGCGAGTACTACTACCATGAATGCGATTTTATTTTTAGATCATGTAGGCCTACATACGACGTGAGAATCTAGACGGCGAACAGGAAGGATCATATTAAGCCGTCTTTTATAATGATAGATAATGTTATGTTTGGTTATGCGTAAGTTTTAAAATTAATTATATAGTTAAGTTTATTTGGATAAGGGACGCGTCAACCATAAGGTCACAATGCGGCATCTAGCCATGGGCTGGTCTAATTTCTATCCGGGCCCAGAGGGAGATAACTTTAACTATTCTTTTATACTTAGGCTTTGTTATTGTTGTTATTAGTTTTAACCTATTGTATGTTGACTGAAAGGTTACATTGTAATGAAATTTTACTATTTACTACAATTCAGAAATAAAGTATTTTTTAGGTTTGTTTATGTTTTTAAATTAATTATAGCAAACCAAAAATGTAAAATTGCAGAAAATCGGTTTATTCGAAAAAAATGGTTTTTCGCGTCACCGATTGTTCATAATGCCCACTCTAGCCTTGGGGGTGTGGGGAAGTTGTATTTTATAATATTGCGTCTCCTGCGATAATGTAGTTCGTTAGTAATTTAATAATATATATATATTTTCAAAGGGGAGGAACGTAAAGGATGACGCGGGGGAACGCGGGGGGGACAGGCTATTTGTGGTCAGAAACCAGCAACAAGCAAGGGGAGGGCATGGGGGTCGGTGGCCGGGGTAAGGAGCCGGTTTTGTTTATTTGGTTTAAGGACGCGTCAACCGTTAGGTCATAAGCACCACTCTAACCTAGGGGGGGGGGGGGAGGAGAGGCCCATGTATCAGAACCAGCCACGGGTAGGAGGAGGGAAAGGGGGTTCTCACGTCCGGTCGTCATTGTCTTTTTCATCGTTTGTGGTGTAATTGTCGTCCAAACGTCCCTCGAGAGGTCGTCAAGGAAGGGGGCAAGGTCCCGACGACGATTAACGAACGACGACGTGAGCAACTAGGGCGCTTCAACCCGGGTTTGGTCATATTGCGCCGCCTGTGTTTATGACAATTGACTAATGAGTTAATGGTTTTGTTTGATTATTATTTTTTTTTATTATTATAATTTCAATTACAATTATTTTTTATTACTATTATTATGACTATTGCCAGAGCTCGCTTCTAGATTCGGGGATTAATATACTACCCTTCATACTAGCTGATGTTTGCGAGGTGGACTTTTTCTCTGAATCGCCTTTTACGATTAGCAGAGCCATGCTCTGGGCCAATTTCCATCCCGGGCCCAGACGGAGGTGCTTATGTTTGCAAAAGGGGCATGGCCTCTTCCTTGCTTACTGCGATCGCAGCGGAACTTGTAAACCTTGTTATCACTGTGTCAGGCAACAGAGGACCACATAAGCCCTGCATTAGCCCTTCTGCCCTTTGGGAAAATAAAATGCAATAAAATAATACCCTGTACCAGTTTTTACCCCGGCTTATAGGGACGGGATTCTGTTGTAAAAAAACCTTGGGTTTTTACGTTTTTTTGTTTATTTGGATTAAGGACGCGTCAAAACGTTAGGCCATATTGCAACACTCTAGCCTATGGGGATATGGAGAGTAGGGGCCCATGCTGTCATAACCAGCCACGGGTAAGGGGAGGAAAGGGGGTTTTCTCACGTCGCGGTCGTCATAGTCATGCCATCGTCGCGGAGAGGTCGTCAAGGGAAGGGGGGAAGGGGGAGGTGTCCCCGACGATTACCAGAGCTCGCCTCTAGTTTCGGGGAGTAATATACTAACTTTTTGGTG
>JAMZAV010005092.1:0-46995 GCA_024449915.1 Sweltsa coloradensis
GTGCTCTAAAGTTTTCCAAAATTTTGGAAAATTTTGATTTTTTTTTTTTTTTTTTGGGTTGTAAAAACCGCGGAAAAGTTGGAATTGGAAGACTAAAAAGGGTAAAAAAAAATAAAAAAAATGGTTTATATCTTCCGGGCGCGCATGTGCTCTAAAGTTTTCCAAAAATTTGAAAAATCATATTTTTACGATAATTTTTAAATAGAAGAAAATTTAAAATTTAAAATATGAAGAATTTGAGCTTTTACATTCGGGAAGAGGCTAATTTAAAAACGTTAAAAATTATCGTAAAAATGTGAATTTTTCAAAATTTTGGAAAAGTTTAGAGCACATGCGCGACTGGAAGATATGATCCGATTTTTTAAATTTTATTTTTTATTTTTTTAGTCTCCACAATTCGCAACTTTTCCGCGGTATTACGACTTTAAAAAAAAAATGTTGTTTTTCGGCCCACCCTAGTGTATGAGTCATAGTGGAGTGGGGTGCATGAGCAATGAGCATGGCTATGAAATAATATTGTCGTTGTGATGAGTTGTCAACAAACTTGTTACACTCCCTCCTTCCTTGGGCGAATTAGACCTCTTCTAATTAGAATCTTGTTGATTATCTTCAACTTCTTTTAAATCCTGTACGTGCCATCTTCCGATAGAATTCCCGTTCTCGTTTACTAATTCGTACACTAACGATGATAACTTTTGCGGACAGCGAAGGGGCCAATATATATAGGTGCAAGTTTACTACTGTAGTAGTTGACAGCATCCGACTGAGAGAAGTGTTTTCGCCAAACCTTTTCGCCTTCTTCAAACTCCTTAGGCCTTCGTCGCAAATCATAATTTTTCTTATTTGACTCGTAAGCCTTCTTGATCCTGGTAGTCACATCGTCAAACATAGTCTGAAGTTGTTTTAACTTTCTTGCCATGGGCTCTCTCGATTCAAATGTTAGCTCTGGCCTTTTACCGGGTACTCCAAAGGTTCGTCGAGAGAGGAAAACTTGTCGTCCAAAATTCAAGTAATTTGGTGTAAAGCCGGTGACTTCATGAGTTGCCGCACCTAAAGCATAACCTAACTCATTCAAATATTTGTCTCAGTGCCGGTGGTTGGTTGCCACATAACTGGCAATCATAGTCTTCAAAACTCTATTAACTCTTTCGGTCGGATTAACCTGTGGATGATAATGTGGATTGTAGAGTGCTTTTGATTCGTACTTTTCCAGGAGCTCTCTTAATTCATGACTGGTGTACTGGGTCCCGTTATCGCATCGTACTTATTGGGGTGCACCGTACATGAGTATTACTTCTTCCATGTGCCTTACTACTGCTTTTGCTGTAGCCTGCCGTAAGGGAAAAATCAAGGTAAACTTCGTAAAGTAATCCGAGATGACTAGTAAGTACCGATTTTGTTTTGTTGACCTCGGGAATGGACCCATCAAGTCTGAAGATATCATTTGCCAAGGTTGACTAATACTTATGGCATTTCCCATTAGTCATCCTGGTTTCCTCTGTTCCACTTTGTGTTGTGCACAGATACGGCATCGGCTCACATACTGGTTGATATCACTCCTCATCTTTGGCCAAAAATATTGATTTGACGCTCTTTTGCATGTTTTAAAACTACCGAGGTGTCCTGCGGTAGGCACATCATGACATTCTTTCAGTACTTGCTTCCGTTTCTCCTTGGGAACTACTAACTTCCAAGTACTTCCAATTGCTTATGGTCGACCTTTCGGTTATCAAATAGCTTGTAAAGTTGGAAGCACTCCACTCTCCAGGCAGGATACTTCTCTGGATCTTTTGTACTTGATACATTAGATCAGTATACCATGTACCTGTGCTCTTCTCTGTTACGGTAATGAGATCAACTGGTTCAGGTAAATGGTTTACGGCCCTGGACAAAGCGTCGGGAACTACATGTTCAGATCCTTTACGGTGAACTACTGTAAAATCGTACTGCTGTAGTCTAATAGCCCATCTAGCTAACCTAGGTTATGAAGCCACAATAATGAGTGATGATCGGTGATAACGGTAAAGGTACTTCCTTCTAGGTAGGGTCGCATCTTTTCAATTGACAAGATAACTGCGAGACACTCCTTCTCAGTAACAGTAAAATTCCGTTCGGACTTTGTCAGAGTTCGGCTGTAGTAAACGATAACTTTCTCACCATCGTAAAATTGTTGGGACAGAACACAACCTATTCCGTATGCTGAGGCATCTGTCTGTACAATAAACGGTTGACTAAAATCAGGGCAAGTAAGAATAGGCGCACTAATGAGCAATTCTTTTGCTGTACGGAAAGCATTCTCTGCCTCTACCGACCACTCCCACTTCTTATTTTTCTTGGTCAGCGCATGTAAAGGGGACATCTGAATAGCATTGGTTGGGATAAAGCGTCGATACCACGAAGTCATTCCAATAAATCTCTTCACGGCCTTGACGTTGGTTGGTGCGGGATAGTTCACTATTGCTTCTACTTTTGCAGGGTTGACGTGAAGACCAGATTGATTCACAACATATCCTAGGTATTGAAGCTCCTTTAACAGAACTTGCATTTCTCTCGGTTAACTGTGAGACCAGCTGCCAGTAAACGCGATAAAATTTCCGAAAGGACTCGCATATGTTCTTCGAAGGTAGGCGTGGCTATGATAAAGTCATCAAGATAGATAAAAACGAAGGGCTCTAGATCAGTGCCTAGTATACTATCAACCAAACGTTGCCATGTAGCGGGGCTGTTTTGCAATCCGAACGGCATTCGGAGAAAGTGGAATAAACCTTTGCCGGGAATAGTGCATGCTGTTTTCTCTCCAGACGATTTTTCAAGGGGGACCTGCCAATAAGCACTTTTTAAATCTAAAGAAGACAGATACTTGGCTTCTCTTAAAACCGGGCCAGATACTTTCACGTACGGTTTAAAGGGGTAGGCGTTCGCACTGTCTTCTTGGTTCAATTTTCGGTAGTCGACCACGAATCGGTGTCCCCATCTTTCTTCTTACAACAGCATCGGGAAGACCATGGAATGTGGACCTTTCTATACCCCCAAACAAAGCATCTCGTCTACTTCCTCATGTATTGTCTTAAGAACCACTGGGGATACTGGGTAGTAACGCTGTTTAATGGGTATGGTATCCCCAGTATTAATTCGGTGCTCCACTTAAGTCGTGCAGCCAAGAGAATCTCCCATCTTGTCAAAGTATTCTTCTATAACAGCCTTCAATCGATCTTCATCTTGTGTGGTTAGAAAATGTAACGCAACAGGTCCTGATTGAGAGATATAAGGGGTTTGTGGGTTAGGTGAAAACGTAAAAGAATTAAGAGTTAATATCAGGTATAATTCCCATTTTCCTCCAAAAGTCTATGCCGAGTATCAAGGGGGTTGCCACTTGTAGCACCACGAGAGTCGACAGTAGACACACATGTTCATTAAGCGTGTAAGGTACCTCTACAACAAAATCTACCTTACAACGTTCTCCATAAGCAACACTTACTTCTAATGTACTCTTTGTAGTTTTCAATCCTAGTGTCGAGAGGACGTCCCAACCTTGCTTTCCTATAATGGTCCGGGACGCTCCAGAATCTAGAGAAGAGTAGAGTAGAGTAGATCTTTATTCACTTAAGACTAATACATGGTACAAGTGTGCAGTGTGCACCTCTTCGTGAAGAGGGAGTGAATAGTTTCTAAGGCTAAAACATGGTAAAAAATGAATAATAAAATAGAATGCATATTTCATGTGAATCAAGTTATATGTATATTATTACTTGTATGGTATACTAGTATTGAGAATTGAAGTTGTTTGAATAGATTAATTGAGTATTGAAATGAAAAAATGAAATGAGTAATTGGTTTGATATGATACAATACAATGTTATTTAGGATGAATAATAATATAAAACACTAGCATATGATATGATATAATGATTATGAAATGGAATTAGTATTGTATTTAATATATACGTGTAGTAGTACGAATCTATAAAGGGCAGTTTGTAGTGGACATGGTAAATTTAAAAATTTACTAAATATAAAATGGATAATCAAATAAAATGTGTATTTTATGTTAATCAAGTTATATGTATTATAAGTATAGTATACTAGTATTGAGAATAACAAACCTTTATACGACATACCATAAACTTCTACTGAAAGGTATGCTCGGTCATCACCTAAGGGTTTTCTAGCCAAGACATAATCAAGGCGACTTTTCACCGTTACCTGGCTAACTATCTGTAACCATCTTTTCCATTCGGACAAGGTACGAGGGTTGGAACACCTACCTCGCATTATCGGTGTCCCCTTAGCTCGTTTCCCGAACTACTACAATTTGGGCAGTTACGTCTTATTGCATTTGGATTTCCACATTCATAACAAAATCGTCCACTCCGGGGTTTCGTGCATGAACGGAATGAATGTCCTTGTTAATGGTAATTCCAACAACAAAATGTAGAATAACTGATCTCATTTCGACTAGGTACGGTCTCATCCACAGTTCTGGATGGTGCGACACTAGCCACCGGGGTACTGATTCTTTTCGGTCGCGATCCTCGATATCCTAAGTCGGGCTCAAGAAGAAAGCGATTTGAAGTAGGAGGTTGGAATTGATCCATTCTCCACCTACTTTGTTCTAACATGCGTCCGAGGTGAAGAAGTTCTTCAACAGAAGTTATATCGCGTAGGCTCAAACGGTCGCTATAAAATGGGGCGATTTCATAACAATATTCGTAACTTTTCTGTTTCGGACAAGGGTCGTGGTAGTCGCTGGAAAAGGTTTTCCATGACCGCAATATAAATGCCAAATCGTTCGTCATCTCCTAGAGTTCGCGCTTTAATTTCACTAAGCAGATCCTCTGCATAATCAAACGGTAGGAATTCTTCCCTTAAGGGGAATCCCTAGACCCAAATATGATTTCTAAAGAATGCAGTAAAGACGTCTGAAAAGTAAGTAGAATGTAAGAGGGGCTTAATAAAAGAACGGATAATTTTTTGAAATTTTTTTTGACGGGACATAACCTCAGAATCAACAATTGTATTCAAATTACTGGAATCAGTTGCTCAAGTTCAAAATTAAATTTTTAGCAGCGGTTTTTGTATATTATTTCTACACTCCTTTATCTACAACCTAAAAATAAGTATTATTGGTTTTATATGGTTTCAGGCGTTGCACGATTTTTTCCGTTAAACGGTACAAAATTTGAAATTGTACCGGCAGGCGAAAAAAATTGTGCAACGCAACAAACCATTTAAATCCAAAAATCCTTTTATTTAGGTTGTAGATAAAAGAGTGTAGAAATAATATACAAAAAACCGCAGCTAAAAATTCAATTTTGAACTTGAGCAACTGATTCCAGTAATTTGAATACAATTGTTGATTCTGAGGTTATGTCCCGTCAAAAAAATTTCAAAAATTAATCCGCTCTTTTATTAAGCCCCTCTTTCATTCTACTTACTTTTCAGACGTCTTTACTGCATTCTTAAGAAATCATATTTGGGTCTAGGGATTGGCCCCCTTAATCTAACTACCAGTTCATTCCAAGACTTCGTGTAATTTCTTACCGCTCTGTACCAGATTAGGGCTGAACCTTGAAACAGATCAATGGCTGATCGAAATAAATCATCTTTACTTGCATTCCTTGCTCTACATAGTTCCTCTACTCTCTTAATAAACGCGTTATCACTGAGCCCTCTACGATCTCCAGAAAAGCAAACATTCCTGACTGATTAGTTGAACTGACAGGGCCGATAATAATGATTCTTTCTTGTTCACGGTGCATCACAATTCTTCTCCTAATGAAACAGCGGTAGATCTGACCTTGTTCTGCAGAATGTTCACAGAATGGGTAATGGATTCTAGTTACTCCATTGGCCTTTAATAGGTTATCAGATTTTCTTTTGTGGCCACTGGTGTCGAGTTTCGGCACAATTAATTTCTCCTAATTTTTGGCTCTGGTTTCTTGAAGTCACTAGCTAAGTCTTTTCTACCATTGAAGTAACTGACCCTTGTCTGTGGCAGAAATTGTTCACAAGGTCATTATTGGGAATTGGACGAACTGGACAAACTTCGCTCCTCTAGTTTACTCCATTGCACACAATATATCCTTTAATAGTTGGGATCGCTCTGTCAAAAACAGTAGGTTGATCGCTGGAAATACGTTCAACCTCCCTAACAAATGGCATAATTTGGTGTCAATGTTGCGATATTCTGGGTCTAATTTAGCACCTTTAAAAGCTCAATGATGTGTTTACTTCGGTCATCTTATGAGTTACGATATTAAGTTCCGTCTCTATGTCTGTTGGGATAGCGATCTAATCATCATGGTTCCGTTTTTCTCTAGCTTTAATGCACGCCGCAGACATTTACGCATCTGCTCTACAGAAGATATTCCGGTGATTCCTCTCACTTTCAATTCATATTCTATTTCATCTCTTGCTAAGCGATTTATCTCCATTGTTTATTTTAAGAATCCTCATTAATGTTTAAATGGTAATATCGGGTACCAACTGCGGCCGCCACGTTGTGCGCCAGATCTTGCGACGCCTAATTGCCGGTGCTCAGGGTCGGTGGGGGTTGGTAGAGTGGAGCGTGGGATTGGGGTTCACAAAATTCATAAATTATAAATGTGATTCAAATAAATAAAAAGGGCGCCACTTTGTTTAGTCAATCATTACCCACCATCTCACGGCTGATACAAACAAAGAAAGTTGAGCCGGAGGGTTTAGTCATGAGAAAGCAGAGGTGCAACCCACCACGTTGTCCTCTGATTGACCTTGATACAATGTAAAAGGGTAATGATATAATAATAACATAACAAGAAAATATCCAGGGATACAGAAATTGTTCCAGAACCTTACAACCTTAAATCAACACAAAAGCAAACATTATGTTTTCTTAATTAGGGCTTAACTGCCTTGAGGTTATGTGCAATATAATACCTTGCAATAGCTGATGACTAATTATAGCAATACCTTGCATAAGAAAATTAGTAATTATCACCATAACCTAGGAAACTGAAAATCAATAGAAAACAACTCCATCTTTCTTTAAATTAAGACTCAAATGTCTTGAGTTTATGTACCATATTCTATTCTATAATGTATTAAATCATGCCAGACTACGACGTACGTCAATTCATAATCAACTATGATTCCGTGGTCACGTCGCAAAATCGAGGGTAGGCGCGAAGCACAAAGAATTATGACCAAAACACTAAAGTAAATCAGTTCATACGATACCAAAATAGCATTGCACAAAATTGCAACATGTACAAACAACAACTTTAAATTAACTTATTTACACGCATGTACACGTAATTTATCTACAAAGTATAAGAATTTGTAAGTCTGTAAACTTAGTTTCTGTCAATATCTTTGCAAGTATAAGAACTAGTAAGTTTTAAACAGATTCTTATGCATTTTTTAATAACAAAATATGAGAACTAGTAAGTGTTTATGTAAAAGTTATATTATATACATGCAAGAACTTTACAAAGAATGAGAACTTGTATGTTTTTAAAGTTTAAGTTGTATTATGGCAGTGCAATTTATTACAAAGTATGAAAACTTGTAAGTTTTAATCTTATTTTTACGCTATTTCTTTACAAAGTATAAGAAGTTGTAAATTTGTAAACTTATTTACACGCTATTCATTGACAAAGTATAAGAACTGGTTAGTTTGTTAAGTTATAGTTATATTTTGTATACGCAATAACTTTTCAAAGTATTATAACTTGTGTGTAAACTCATTTTTACGCAATTTATTTACAAAGTATAAGAACTTATACATTTTAAAAGTAAAAGTTGTTGTTTGTACACGCAATATCTTTACAATGTATTGGAACTTGTGAAATGTTAACTTATTTTCACGAAATTTATTTACAAAGTGTAAGAACTAGTAAGTTTGTTAGGTAAAAGTTATATTTTGTACGCGCAACATATTAACAAGGTATAAAAACATGTTAGTTTGATAGTTTTAAAACTTATTTACTCATAATTTATTTAAAATTAAAAATATGCTATGTGTTTAAGTGAAAGTTATATTATATACACACAATATCTTTACAAAGTATAAGAACTTGTAAGTAAGTAAAAGTTGTATTTTGTACTTGCCATATATTTATAAAGTATAAGGACTTTTAAGTTTGTTAAGTTAAAGTTACATTTTGCACATGCTCCACCTTTACAAAGTATAAAATCTTTAAGTTTGTTCTTTTTTCTCGTACTTAATTTACAAAGTAAAACAACTTTTATGTTTGTAAGTTTGTAAACTTATTTTTACGCAATTATTTGCAAAAGTATAAGAACTTGTAGGGTTTTAAATTAAAATTTGTTGTTTGTACATGCAATATCTTTACAAGGTAAAAAGACTTGTAAGTTTGTTAAGTAAAAGTTTTATTTTGTGCACACAACATCTTTACAATGTATCAGAACTTGAAAGTTTTTAAGTTTGTAAAATTATTTTACACAATTAATTTATAAAGTATAACAATTTGTAAGTTTGTACACTTATTTACATGCAATATCTTTGCAAAGTATACGAACTTGTAATTAGTATGGTTTTAAACTTATTTTTACACTATTTATTTACTAAGTATTAAGAATCTGTAGGTTTGTTATATCAAAGTTTTATATCAATTTCTTTCCAAAGTATAAAAACTAGTAAGTTTGTAAACTGATTTTCACGCAATTTATTTACAAAGTATTAGAACTTGTAAGTGTATAAGTAAACGTTTTATCGCAATTTCTTAACAAAGTATAAGAACTTTTAAGGTTTTAAAGTAAAAGTTGTATTATGTACATGCAATATATTTACACAGTATAGGAACTTGTAAGTGGTAAAAGTTTTAATGGGAATCCCTAGACCCAAAAATGATTTCTTAAGAATGCAGTAAAGACGTCTGAAAAGTAAGTAGAATGTAAGAGGGGCTTAATAAAAGAGCGGATTATTTTTTTGAATATTTTTTGACGGGACATAACCTCAGAAACAACAATTGTATTCAAATTACTGGAATCAGTTGCTCAAGTTCAAAATTGAATTTATAGCAGCGGTTTTTTGTATATTATTTCGACACTCCTTTATCTACAACCTAAATAAAAGGAGTTTTTGATTAATATGGTTTGTTGCGTTTATTTATCATTTATTTTTCATTAGTATTAGAACTTGTTAGTTTAAAAAATAAAAGTTGTTGTTTTTACATACAATATCTTTACAAAGTATAAGGACTTGCAAGTTTGTTAAGTAAAAGTTATATTTTGTTCACGCAACATCTTGACAAAGTGTAATTTTGTAAACTTATTTTTACACAATTTATTTACAAATTATAAGAACTTGTAAGTTTTTAAAGTAAAAGTTGCAATTGTATATTATGCATTATCTTTACAAAGTATAAAAACTTGTTAGTTTGTATGTTTGTAAACTTGTTTTAGGATTTTTTTTTTTATAAAGTACAAGTTTTTTAAGTAAAAGTTGTTGTTTGTAGGTGCAATATCTTTACAAAGTATAAGAAGTAAAAGTGATATTTTTTACACGCAACGTCTTTGCAAAGCATAAGGACTTGTAATTTTGTAATCTTATTTTTCTCAATTAATTTACAAAGTTTAAGAACTTGTTAGTTTTTAAAGTAAAAGTTTTTGTTTGTGCATGCAATATCTTTAAGAAGTATAAGAACTTGTTACTTTTTAAAGTAACAGTTGTTCTTTGTACAGCAATATATTTGGTACACGCAACATCTTTACAAGGAATAAAAACATGTAAGCTTGAAAGTTTCTAAACTTATTCACTCAAAATTTATTAAAAAGTGAAAAAATTCTATGTGTTTAAGTGAAAGGTTATATTATATACACACAATATCTTTACAAAGTAAACTTGTAAGTTTTTAAAGTAAATGTTGCATTTTGTACTAGCAATATATTTATAAAGTATAAGAACTTGTAAGTTTGTTAAGTTAAGGTTATATTTTGCACATGCTACATCTTTACATAGTTTAAAATCTTTAATTTTGTTACTTTTTTTCTCGTAATTAATTTAATTATTATAAAATATAAGCCTTTCAACAAAGCTGACTGTAATGTTCTTCAGTTAGAGCTTGATAATTTTGCCAATAGGTTTCAAACATGGAGACTTTACCTTAATGTTTATTTTATTTATTTATTTTATTTATTTATTTAACGTCTATCCTATTCAGTTATAAAAACTGATTTACAAAGGAGGATAAATGTAACGTGATCACATATACAAACAAGAAGAAAAATGCAATACGTTATCGATATATCATTGAAGGTGCTGCACTAAAAATTGTGGATTCCATTAGAGACCTAGGTGTACAGATGTCCTCTGATCTTTCTTTTAATGATCACCTTAGCGTCGTTTCAAAAAAGGCACTAAGAATTCTTGGTTTTATCAAACGAAATTGTGCGGCTAACTTCTCACCCAGAACTACGAGAAAGCTGTATGTACCCTTGGTTCGACCCCATGTTGACTACGCGAGTGTTGTGTGGAATCCACATCACGTCACCAAAATTAAACAAGTTGAACGCATTCAATACAAATTTTTAAGTTTTCTTTGCTATAAAAAATATAAATTTTCACCGATCACATTATGCTACACTTTGTCAACAACATTCGGTTCCAACACTATCAAATCGTCGTAGTGCAACCGACTTAATTTTCCTCTACAAACTTCTCCATAACTTCATCGACACGGACCTACTTCAAGATATAAACTTTCACATCCCTTCAAGAATTACAAGAAACTACATCCCCTTCGAAATTCCATGTGTTCGTATTGATGTTTTAAAATTTTCCCCCATCAACCGAATTCAAGACACCTACAACAAATTATTTGTCATTAATCCAGAAATTGACATCAACCACATGAATCTTCAATTATTTAAAGCAGCTGTTTATGCCAGTTTATCAACATGACTCATTTGTCAATCTTGTCACCTTATCATCTTTTCACCAGTTTTGTATTTTATAATCTTATTTATTTTCTTCATTCATCTTGGGCTTTCGGCCATTTTTTATATATTTTGGTTATTCAAGTTTTTATTGTTGTATTTGTAGTAATATTTTAATTTTGAAGTACTTGTTCATGTATTTAATTATTTTGTATAACGTGTTTGTATTGTTTTAAATTGTATTTTTAAATGTTTAGTTTTAGTTACCCAACACTTGTGAGGTAATACCTGTTGTTGGAGATTAATAAATAAATTACAAAGTAAAAGAAATTGTATGTTTGCAAGTTTGTAAACTTTTTTTACGCAATTATTTACAAAGTATAAACACTTGTAGGGTTTTAAATTAAAAGTTGTTGTTTGTACATGCAATATATTTACAAAGTATAAGAACTTTTAAGTTTTTAAAGTTAAAGTTGTATTATGTACGTGCAATGTATTTACACAGTATAGGAACTTGTAAGTGTTAAAAGTTTTTACGCAATTTCTTTACAAAGTATAAGAACTTGAAAGTTTGTTAACTTATTTACATGAAATTTATTTACAAAGTATAAGAACTTGTAAGTTTTTAAGTAAAAGTAATATTATATACACGCATAACTTAACAATAGATTATAAATTGTAAGTTTGTAAACTTATTTTCACGCTATTTCTTTACAAGGTATATTTACTTGTTAGATTGTTAAGTAAAAGTAATTAAAAGTTTTTAAGTTTGTAAACTTATTTGCACACATTTATTTTTCAATAGTATATTATACTTGCAAAGTTTGTTAAAGAGAACTTAACTAATTTGCACACTCTTTCGTAAAAGAGTATATAATCTTGAAAGTCAGTAAAGTAAAAGTTATCTTATGTGCACGCAATTTATTTACAGAGTACCTAATAAAAAATTTTTTTTTTAAAAAAATATGTACACATGTAGGAACATGTAACTTATTTGAACATATTTCCTTTGCAGAGTATAAGTACTTGTAACTTAGTAAGTTGTTAACTTATTTTCACACATTTTACTTACATAGTATAAGAACTTGAAAGATTTAAAAGGAAAACTTTATTTACTTGAACGCATTTGATTCTCCATAAAAGCCCTAGCTTGGGTTAGGTTAATCCCTTTGGTTAGGTTAGGTTAGGTTAGGATAGGTTAGGTTAGGTTAGGTTAGGTAGGCTGGGTTAGGTTAGGTTAGGTTAGGTTTGGTTTGGTTTGGTTTGGTTTGGTTTGTTTAGGTAAGGCTAGGTTAGGTTAGGTTAGGTTATCCTCTCGATTCTCACTATCCTCCTGCGCCAGAACTGCCACTTCCTACCTACTAGTGTAATTCGATTTATTAAGTTGTCCTTCTAAGTAAATCGTTTTTTAACTGAATAGGATAGACGTTCAATAAATAAAATAAATAAATAAATAAATAAATAAATAAAGTGCTAAATTAAAAATATGATCGAACGTTAATAATTATGTTGCAATGTAGGCCAATGCTGTAAATTGTAAGCTCGACATGACGACAAAACAAATTGACGCACACAAACTACATTGTTTCGGTATTGCATTCCGCCCACAACTTTTTTCTAAAACGCACCAAATGCACTCTAAAAACCTGATTTTCCTAATTTTCGCCTGCGGCGCTATTCCCCCCCCCCCCCCCCCGAGTATGTCCAAGATCCGCCACTGTGCCACCATAGGTCTTCAGCCAGTGTGTGGTTTTAGGCTTGGTTCGCTGATGCAATCGCTCGCGAATAAAAAACCACAAGAATGAATGCAACAACCAATAAAATGGGGCAAAAACAACATTTTATTATACTTTCTTAGCATCTAATCTAAGAGTATGTGTATTTTCTACAGTGTGCACATTTCTTATGCGGTTGCGGGACTCAAACCAACGCCCCCTGGTCTCATAGCAATAGACCTGCCGTAGCTCTGGACCTGCGCTTCAATCGTTTGAGCCACCGCGGACCGCATCCGTACACTTCTGAAACCAATCTCTCACACAGACTTCTAGCAGTACCGACAACATTCGACAGTCGACACCACATACTACTACAACACAGCTCAATCTTCAAGCCTGTTTAAGACGGTCCATTGTATACCTTCAACGACTTGAATTTAGAACGCAGGAGAATCAAATTCTTATATCTACAATAACATAACATACAAACTTCCTCCCGACCAATACAACCATCGCATATTTTCTATCCTTGAATTGAATATGATAGGCGGGCAGATTGGCATTGGACCGTCTAAAATCAATACCCCGTACTACTGCTGTAACGCCGGCTGGTGCATAAGCGCATCAGTGCAGTGTACGAACTGTAAACAATATTATTGAGCGGGGCAGAGCACATAGGAGCCGTGCCGGCTGGCAGGCCTTGATGATGCGTTGCTAGAGGCCGGTATAAATGAAACGACTGTATCATCCCAGAAATTGGAAAGGAAAATGTGTTACATGAAACCAAAGCCGATATGAATATCCATTTATAAACATGTAAAACAAATTGGGTTGTAAACTGAATAGGACATAACGTAAAATAAGTTTCAGAACTACTAGGAACTCGGAAGTTTCGCAAACGCTTTTTCAGGCGCGTTTTAGGATGAGCGTAATTGTTTAAAAACGAAAAAGCGTAAAATTGCGATTTTTATAAGAAATAATTATTTGATTACGCTCAAATTTCACACGAATATATTAATTTATAAAATTAAGGTAATGTGAAGAAATTATTAAAATCGGATACGGTAGGTGTGACAAGTCCAAGAAATTTAAAAAATCGAAATAAATCGTAAAATTGCGATTTTTATAAGAAATAGTTTTTCGATTGCGCTCAAATTTCACACGAATGTATATTAATTCATTAAGTTAAGATTCTGTAAAATTATCATTACAATCGGATAAAGCATGTAGGTGTTATAAGTAGATTTTTTTTTAATAATCGAAAAGAATCGTAAAATTGCGATTTTCATTAGAAATAAGTTTTCGATTGCACTCAAAAACGTGGCAGTTCTAAGTTCAGAGATTTCAAAGGCCTCCACAAAATTTCATCGCAATTGGAGTACAGGTTTAGCCGTAATCGTGTTAACAAACAGCAAAACAAACAAACAAACACAACCAACAAAAACAATTCCGGATTTTTTTCTACAGTGTAGTGAAATAGATAGATAGATAGATAGATAGATAGATGGATGGATGGATGGATGGATGGATGGATGGATGGATGGATGGATGGATGGATGGATGGATGGATGGATGGATGGATGGATGGATGGATGGATGGATGGATAGATGGATGGATAGATGGATGGATGGATGGATGGATGGATGGATGGATGGATGGATGGATGGATGGATGGATGGATGGCCCGCTTGAAGGACATAGTTATTAATTCATAGCAGTTGTCGAAAAAGTTTGCCCCGACTGGGGTTCGAACCCATAACCTCCGGCTCAACGTGCCATAGCTTTACCAATTAAGCTACCGGGACCACAGAACAACCTTTACTAAACTGCTATTTGTTGTGATTGTTGACTTGCATGACATAAATCGAACAGAAGACTGCAATGTTGCTGTCAAATCTGAAAGATCGCATCTTGCTATGGCTCCCTATGCTATGGAACCTGGTGGTCAGCACAATAGCCAATAAGGGGCGAAAATACCAGCCGCTCGCCGTAGAACTCAAGGACATATACAAGCTGAGGTCCGTTGAAATCGTCCCTGTCGTCGTCACAGTCAACGGTTTGGTCACCAAAGATTGGTCAGCGGCTAAGGAGTAGCTCCATCTGAAGGACAAGCACGTTCGTGTCATGCAGAAGGCTGCAATCCTCAGTACAAGCAACATCGTGCGGAAGGTCCTCAGCCTCTGAGTTCTGTCGTTCCCCACCACCGTTCGGTCTACACGCTAGGTGCACTCTCGCATCATCTTGGCTCGAGATGAGCTCGGTGGTGCAAAGGAGAGCAGGAAAGAAGAACAAAAACCATAATAATAATAATAATAATAAACATAATTGGATGAGCGTAGCGAGCGTAGCGAGCGAAGCGAAGATTCCATTTCACTACCCTGGAGAAAAAAATCCCGGGAATGTTTTTTTTTTTTTCTTTCCTTCCTTCTTTCTTTTTTTTTTCTGTATTTTTGTGTGTTTGTCAGCACGATTCCGGCTAAACCGATACTCCGATTGCGATGAAATTTTATAGAGGCCTTCGAAATCTCTGAACTTAGAACTGCCACGTTTTTGAGCGCAATCGGAAAATTTTTTCTCATAAAAATCGAAATTTTACGCGTTTTTTCTTTTTTAAAACAATTCTTTGACTTGTAACACCTACATGCTTTATCCTTTTGTAATGATTTTTTCACAGAACCTTAATTTTATGAATTAATATACTCGTGTTAAATTTGAGCGCAATCGAATAATTATTTCTTATGAAAATTGCAATTTTATGATTTAAAAAAAAATTACGATTTATTTAAAAAAATTAAGTTAATTTTTTATTTTATTTAATTTAATTAAAAAAAATCTTCGACTTAGTAATAATTTTTTCACAGAACAACAGAAAATCCGCGTAACACATGGCAGCTCAATGCACCAATTACGCTCATCCAACAACGCGGCGGGACTTGAGCGTTTTCCTAGTAATAATAATGATAATGATAATAATAATAATAATAATAATAATAATAATAATAATAATAATAATAATAATAATAATAATAATAATAATAATAATAATAATAATAATAATAATAATACTAATAATGTAATTTTTATAATTGTTCGTCGCAATCACTCTGTCTTGAATAGCCATCATAAAACCTTCTGTTTCTCCAAATAGTCCCCCGTTGTTTAACCACCTTTTTGATGCTTTAATATCTACGTGATCTTTGTGTAGTTAATCATAATGTCTCTTGTGTAGGGTCTTTTCTGAGAAACGTCACTCGTTTGCAGCATCTGTTAAGAGATTCCCTTGTAGGTTAACATTTTTGTATGCTAGATTGAGTGGAGTTAATGATTTGTCAGCTAGCATCACAGCCCTATGTAGGTAGTGTGGATTGGTTGCTCTTTGTAAAAAAGTATTTTCTTATAATGTCTATTTGTTTATAATATAAGTTGTTCAGATCAATTAGGTCCCGTCCTCCTTGTTCTCTTGGAAGTGTCAATCTCTCTATTGCTGATTTTGGATGATGTATTCTGTGTTTGGATAGTGTAGTACGAGTTAATATTTCCAACACGTGGATGTCTGTCTGCGTCCATTTAATGATTCCGAATGAATATGTCAGTACTGGTATAGCATATGTATTTATTGCTGTGATCTTGATTTTACCGTTTAGTTGCGTCTTGAGGATAGAATTTAGTCTTTTCTTGTATGTATCTATCAATTTTGCTTTCATTTCTTTGTGTTCAATTCTGGCAGCTTGTGAGAGTCCTAAATATTTGTATACATCGTTATCGTCCATTATTCCAATCCTATTTCTATCATCTAGCTGGAACTCTTCTGCTTGCGTAACCTTACCCTTTTCGATATGTAGCGTCTTACACTTGTCTACTCCAAACTCCATGCAGATATCTTGACTAAATTCTAATGTTGTATTGACTAAACTTTTTAGTTGAGTAAAATTTGATGCATACAACTTTAGGTCATCCATGTAGAATAGGTGGGAAATTGTGTGACATACCATATTATTGTCCTTAATTTTAAATCTGTATGTTGATTCATTAGCATATTATGCAACAGTGGGTTAAATGACAGACAAAACCATAATGCACTAAATAAGTCACCTTGGAAAATGCCACGTTTAATTTGGATTGGATCTGTAGTTATCTGCTGGTTTTTCATATTTAGTTTTAGTGTTGTTCTCCATGTCTTCATTACTGTCTTCAAAAAGTTTGCAATTACTGCGTAGATTTTATATATTTGTAAAATCTGAATAAGCCATGTGTGTGGTGTTGTCATAAGCTTTCTTGTAGTCAATGTAGTTTACGTGAATATTCCTTTTCTTATTGTGTGCCTGATTCATTACAGTAAAGTCAATAATAAGTTGTTCTTTACATCCCTGTGAGTTCTTACAGCATCCTTTTTGTTCCTCGGCCATGATTTTGTGTTCTTCGCAATGATTATATACTTTATTAGTTATGCATGAAGTCAATATTTTATATATAGTTGATAGACATGTAATTGGCCGATATTTACTTGGGTTCTTCGTGTCATTATCCTTTGGTTTGAGAAAGGTTACTCCTTCTGTAAAGAATTCGGGTATTTCTTTAACTCCATTTATAAACTCGTTGAGACATTTTCTAATTTGATTGTGAGTAGTATTGAATTTCTTATACCAAAAATTTTGATTATTATCATTACCTGGTGCTTTCCAGCTATATGTGTAGCACTGATTGTCGACTTCAATTCATCAATAGTATACCTTCGAATCTCATCTCATTAATATCCACTATCTTAGTCTATTTCGCTCTTGAATCCATTGGAGCATCCTGGTTTGTGTGCTACCGGGTTACCCCATATTCCTGTCCAAAAAACCTCTTCTATCTCTGTCTTAGGTTGTGTTCATTTCCTTATTTCTTCGGTTACTAGATAGGTTTTGGTATAAATGTTTTTCCTTTTCTTTAAACATTCGGTTTTGTTCTTTCAAATATGCATTTCTCTATATCTTTTTAATCTCTTAGCAAGAGCATTTATTTTGTTAAGTGTCCATCCAAATATTCAGGGTTTCATGCTTTGTCGTGAACCTTGCAATATTTCAAATTATATGGGGCACTATTAACAATCACATCTTTATATCGATTACCCTTTCGGTATGTTCAGTCGAACCGATATCACTTACTAAACTCAACGATTTCCCAACGAGGCGCTTTCCCATTTCGTACTTTTATTATTATTATTATTATTATTATTTTATTGGATAGTGTATTTCATACAAAAACTCGGTCCAAAAACCGGAGCTAAACATGTTGTACGGACTTACGTCAAGTACTTCCATGTGTATCTATATTACATACCTACATTATTACTTGTCTTACTACTAACTAAAATAGTCATTTATAATATAGTTTGTAGATGATGTTTTCTTTCTGCTGGGTACGGATGTCGTGGCCGATGTCTCGTCGCGCTCCTAGCATTCCTCGGACTATGGGAAACCACGAAAACCATGTCAGGAGGAAGCTGTCTCGGAATCTCGAAAGTATCATTCTTAGTTTAGAAATTTACGAACTATTATACACGTGTGAGTATTACTGCCTTTGTGAGTCTCGATGTAAACATGGGTGGGAAGATCTAGTGTTGAATGCTTTCATTTAGCTTCTTCGGTATGATGCCATAGCCGATTAACGTATGGGATTGTATTTACCTTTTTCTGTTCCACATTCTTCTTGGATCTCAATTGCAAGTTCACGTCTACTTGTCAATTTTTTTCTTCCATGTAGCTCGGACGTTATGGCACATTGGGACAGCAAACGTCAATTAAGGGTAGTTTCTTGTTTATTCTTGTCAATATAATTATATCCGGTCTGTTTGTGCTGTATAGTTTGTTCCTGTTATAACTGTGCGGTCGTAAATATAATTTGAAATCTTTGCTATCTAGTACTTTCATCCGGTTTGTATTTGTAGTAAGGTGCTGTCGTGTAAATGAGGTTGTCCTCGATGCTAGGTTTTTGGTGAATAATGTGTAGGCTACTTTGGTTACGTCTGTAGAGGTAATCCGTTTTGACATAGTGCTGGCACCCGGATATTGATTTGTTCGATTGTTCACCTGACACTACGATTTCTACATTGATCGTTACCGTCGCATCTTGTATAATGTATTTTTTATAATTTTCTCGTTGCAACTCACTCTGTCTTGAATAGCAGCATATAAACCTTCTATTTCTGCCAACTAGGTCCCGTTGTTTAACCACCTATTGATGCTTTAAATATCTACGCCTACTTTATGTAAGTTCATCTAACTGTTCCGTGTGTAGGGGTCTATTCTGAGAGACGTAAACTCCTTTTGAAGCGTCGAGTTCACCATGAGTTTCCCTTGTAGAATTGACATTTTCGGTGCTAGATGGAGTGGAGTTAAATGAGTTGTCAGCTAGCACCACAGCCCTATGCAGTGTTGATTGGTTGCTCTTTGTAAAAAAATATTTTCTTAAAATGTCTAGTTGTTTATAATATAAGTATTTCAGATCAATTAGGCTCGTCTCCTTGTTCTCTTGGGTGAAGTGTCAATCTTTCTAGTGCTGATTAGGATGATGTCTGTGTTTTAGTAAGTGATAGTACGAGTAATATTTCCAGCGCGTTGGATGTCTGTCTGGTCCATTTAATGATCGAATGAATATGTCACGTACTGTATAGCATATGTAATTATTGCTGTGATCCTTGCCTTTTACCGTTTAGTTTGCGTCTTGAGGATTGATTTTAGGTCGCTTCTTGTTATGTATCTATCAATTTTTTCTTTCATTACTTAATGTTCAATTCTGGCAGCTTGGTTGGAGAATCCTAAAGATTTGTATACGTCGTTTCATCATTACTCCAATCCTATCAATCATCTAGCTGGGACTCTTCTGCCTGCGTAACCTTACCTTTCGATATGTAGCGTCTTACACTTGTCTACTCCAAACTCCATCAGATTCTGACTAAATTCAAATGAAGTGTTGATTAAACTGTTTAGTTGAACAAAATTTGATGCATATAACTTAAGATATCATGATGAATAGTAGTGAGTGAGAAATTGTACTGACATACCATATTCATTGTCCTTAATTTTAAATCGTATGTGAATTCGTGAAGGCATGTGCGACGTGGACGCACAGGTGGTTTAATGACAGACAAAACCATAATGCGCCTAAATGAGTCACCTGGGAAAATGCCACGTTTAATTTGGATTGGATCTCGTAGTTATCTGCAGGTTTTATGATTTAGTTTTTTAATGTGTTGTTCTCCAGTGTCTTCATACTGTCTTCAAAAAGTTACAAGTACTGGTTGATTTATAATTGGTAAAATCTGAATAATCCATGATGGTGGTGTTGAGTCATAATCTTTCTTCGAGTCAAGTAGTTTACGTTGAAGATTCCTTTTCTTATTGGGTGCCTGGTCATTACAGTAGAGTCGATAATCGAGTTGTTCTTTACATCCTGCGAGTTCTTACAGCATCCTTTTTGTTCCTCGGCCATGATATTGTATTCTTCGCCAATGCTTATATACTTATTTGTTATGCATGAAGTCAATATTTTTATATATAGTGGTTAGACATTAATTTGGCCGATATTTACTTGGGTTCTTTGTGTCATTAGACTATCCGGTTTGAAAAAAGGTTACTCCTTCAATAAAGAATTCGGGTTATTTTCTTTAAAACCCATTTATAACTCGTTGAGACATTTTATATTTGATTGTGAGTAGTATTGAATTTCTTATCCAAAAATTTGAATTATTATCATTACTGGTGCTTTCCAGCTATGTGTAGCAGATTGTCGACTTTAATTCATCAACAGTTATACATTCGAACCCTCATCTCATTAAAAACATCGTTATCCTAGCTCTTTCGTCTTGATCCAGGGTGCATCCTGGTTGTGGCTACTGGGTTACCCCATATTCCTGCCAAAACTCTTCTATCTCGTCTTAGTTGGGCTCCATTTCCTGTTATTTCTCGCTTACTAGATAGTTTTGGTAAAACTGTTTTTCCCTTTTCTTGAACATTCGGTTTTTGTTCTGTACTTAATGCTACATTCTCTATATCTTTTTTAATTCCTTAGCAAGAACACTACTTTTTGTTTAAGTGTATCCAAATATTCGTGAAATGAATTCGTTCAGTGTTTCTCCACATGTTTTGCTGTGACCTGATTCTTTCAAATATATTTTGCAGTTCGAGTCCACATTTTTAGATCGATTACCCATTCGCAATTGTTCCAATCTACCGAATCTTTCTAAAACTCATCGATTATACCAATTAGTCGCTGTTCCCATTTCGGAATTTTTCTTCTCTTGTTTTGTCTTTGAAGAGGTAGCAGATTTACCTTTAAGCCCAAGTATCTAATCAATTGCTACAGCTGCACAGTAAATGCCGCATGAACGCTGGCAAATGATAGTTCGTCTTGTGTGGATGCTCGATAAAATATGTGTGTTCATTATGTGTTACCGCTAGTCTCATTTCCTTGAATGCTTGGGTTAGGTATGTATGGTCTTTTGTTTGGTTCTACGCTGCGCAAAACTCTGACATGGCTGATTGCAAATGCTAAAGCTAGGCATGTTCTTAAGATGGATAATGTCAGGTGTATTTTCTAATACGTATTCATATCTACATCTTGTGTTTGATCGCCTAGTCGTTCTGGGTGTCTTGATCTTCTTAATGGTTTGGCATTCTAGTGGTTCTGGACGTTCTGGTAGGTCTGTTGTTCTGGTTAGGTCCGGACGTTCTGGTATATCTGACGTTTGGTATGTCTGGGACGTTCTGGTTATGGCTGGACGCTTCTGGTTGGTCTGGAATTTCTGGTCTAAACTGGTCAGATATGGAAGTTGTAGCAGGCTATGGCATTTTCTCCGGTAATTCTGGAAGTTCTAGTAGTTCTGGTATCAATGCGTCTTCTTCTTCGCTGTCCTCTGTTGATGTGAGCGGCCGTATCATTCTTTAGTGCTTGTAGTTCGTCTTTCACTTCGCGTCTTATTCTAGTTAATATGTTTTTTATTTATTATTTATTATTATTATTATTACTTTGAAGAGAAATTTATAACATTGACGGGGGGGATGGTTTTCGTCGCGTCGTGGTGGTGAATACTTACATTATCTGGATTTCCCGAGGTAGCGTCCTCACTGTGGAGACATTTTCAAGGGATGCTGGTCTTTCGTTTGTTTGCCTCTGTTGCAAACCGTTCACTTCTTCTTGGAACTGCCAGGATGGCGGTGGACGGGCTCTAGTTGTTGTTGTTGTTGTGGTGAGTGGTTGAGGGGTGGTTGTGGAGGTGGTGGTAGTGGTGTAGGTGTGCTCTTGTGGATGAAAGATGCTGTGATGCTGTTGTGATCTGTGGTAGTTCTTGGTTTGATCGCTTTTTCTGCTGAGAGGTGATTAATTAAATTAATGGCAGGCAGAATCACGAATCATAAGTTTGTAGCCAAATACATCTCCATTCATATTGTTAGGTGTTTTCGAAATTTCAATTGACTCCCTTATGAGTCTAGCCCATAACGCAGCTTCTGGCAAATTATTTTCGTTTCATCAAAAAGAATCTCATGCCTTGCAGTCAGCAATATTGTCTATGGCATGCTAGCAATTGCAGACCACTCGGACGTGCCCTTGTACAATGGTTTATGTTTTTTACCCTTGTTGCCACTTGTCCTTAACGTCTGGCCTGCATGCTACAGCCACACTTGCAAGGGATTTTATAAACTCACTTCCGGCTAGATGTACTGGGTCCTTTGGCGATCTCAAACATAGGAGAAATTTTATTTATAGGCTTAAATACTGTTCTTGATGTCTAGCTTCCTAGATAACGTGCTATCGATCAGGAGTAAATTTCAACTATTATGGCAGGGAAGCGAGTTTCGGAGGATTTTCAGGTTTCATTAATCAATTAGTTTGTTTACTTCAGTTCTGTGAAAGCCCGCCGGATGTGACCGCACTATTTAGCCATTGCTCTTCAAAACAGCTGTCAAGGTTTCTTTTCTTGTGGGAAGCTTTGTCATCTGATAAACCGTTTTGCGATGGGAAAACGATGAGAATTTGATGACTGAAGCTTTTGAGCTGGATGGTGGTGATGAAGTAGCTGTTAGATAAAGGTTTGTGTGGGTAGGCTTTCGAAAAAGCATAGGGCAAACTTTCCGCTGTCAAGTCTCGTAAGCATCACATCAAGAAACGGTAAACGTTATACAACTCTATTTCTATGGTGAATTGAATCTTTGGATGAATACATTTAAATGGTTGTGAAATTCTTTTATTCTCCGCAGTTGCCTGGCCAAATGCAATAAACTATTGTCATCTATATAACGTCTCCAGGAAAACTGGTTTTAATAAGTGGCCGTGCAAGAGCTTTCTTCGCGAGGATGGGCATGTAAATGGTGGCAATAATGGGATAAGAGGGCTGCCATAGGAAGCTCCACTAGTTTGCTCATACAACTCTCCCTCAACGTGAAAAAAAAGTAGAGTTAAGGCAATGCTTAGCAGATTAACAAATATGAAGGTGCCACAAAGGCATGGCACATTCAATACCGTTATCGCTTCCTCAGTCGGGAGTTTGTGAACAAAGACACAGCATCAAAACTTACTAGCATGTGGATTGGGGTCTGAGGTCCAGACCTTTATCATTTCTATAAAATGATATGAGTTTTTACATAAGACTCGGACTCGGGGGTACAAGAGGTGTAGTTGTTTTGCTACATAAGCAGCTATAAAGGTGCGTAGGGAGAGTCTAATGCCCACTGACGATTGGCCTCAGAGTGTACCTTTCTTTATGTATTTTTGGTAATCCATACATTCTTGGTGTTTTAGGGTCTGAATAGTTAAATGCTTTTTGACTTTATCATTAAAGGGGATTTGTATGAGAGCAATCGTTTAGTGTTAATTGCGGTTAACAGGGTTTTTCGGAATCCGTTGGATAAGAATCAGTATTAGCAGAAGCTTTAATCTTTTGGTGAATATATCAGTGTCCAAAACGAACAGTAGCATTACCCTCTATCTGCTTTTTTAGATATAATACTTTTATCTTTTCTCAGTGATGACGCAACTAGTTCCTGCCTCTCCCGATGTTACTTTGTGGAATTTGTTACCTAATTATTCTTGAAAATCTCTTGCCTGGCTTCTTCTGCTGTTTCACGCGGCAAATCTTCACACTGCGGTCCAACACCGGCACTAATTTTCTTCAATAGCATTCTCATTCGGTGCACAGCGGAAAATTCAATCCTGAGCTAATGCATTCAGCGCTAGTGAGGGATGTCCACACATAAGACATATTGTGAAACCACTTTGTTGATTGACAATATCTTTGCCGCATTCAAGAATTACCTCCAGATCTTTTCAACAGGTTCGCAAACTTTTTATCGTGAACTTCTCTTATCTTAGAAGAAAGATGATGCACTTTTGTAGCTGTCAATCGCTCAATACGTTCCCAATCGCACGGGCTTAATGCACAACTCAATTTAAGATGTAAAATATAAATCACTTGAAATGAAATGAAGATCCCGGCGGCATTATGAATGGGGTCTTAGTAAAGCTTCACTAGCTCTACGAAAAATATTTTGCGTAGACATAGCACTAAGTGGAGTTTGATCAAACTATTATATTATTATTATTATTATTATTATATATTATTATTATTATTTATTATTATTATTATTATTATTATTATTAGTATTATTATTTTTTTCTTTTATTCCCCAAATTCGAACATTACATAATGGGTAGGCTATTTAAGAACTTTCACCAAGATGAACCACACCTCTAAGGTGAAACCCCTTTTTACAAAAAAATTAAATATACATGGCATTAAAAAAATACAATACATACAAGAAATAACAGAAACCCAATTTTTTTTTACACTAAAACTTTTCGTAGTATGTGGGCGGTTCCTAATAATGCTGCCTTTTGAAGCTCTGGAGTCCACGTGAATTTGCCAGAGATATATGTTGGAGGTTCTCTCAAACTTCTCCCAATTGTCCCACAAAGTTCCAATAATAATTGTGAACAATCTTACAACAGACTATTCCACATTCGTTGAATTCATTTGTAGTCCTGCGATATATTGTGCTTTTTTCTGCTTCCTTAGTACTATTTGCGGTCTGATGGACTAGTACATCGATGATCAACATTTTTGAGTCTCTTTGTTTTTTAACTGAACATGTCTGGTTTGTTTGTGAAGAACCTTTCTACACACACATAACAAAACTTGTAGAAATAAAGCCAAACCTTACAGCACTCAAAGAATGAGATCTTAAAAAGGCCAAGCTATCTGCCCTTGCCACATTTGCGCATTCTTATTCATAAACGTACAGTGTTCCCATAATAAAACAGCAATCCTAGAAGCTTGGCAAAATAGAATTTTCGATTATTAATTTAAACGTAATAGTTTACAACCATTCTTTTTTCTAATTAATTTAAACGTTATACATGCAAATTTTATTTTGCCAAGCTTTTTCGAGGATGCTGTTATGGGACACTGTACGTTTATGAATTAAGAATGCGCAAAATGTGGAGGGCAGATGGCCTTGGGCCTTTTTTAAGATCTCCATTTCTTTTGAGTGTGTAAGGTTTGGGCTGTATTTCTACAAGTTTTTGTTTATGTGTGTGATCTCATTACTTTTTCAGTGTCCATTGTAAATTATTTGTTGAAATTAATAATTTTATCAAGTGATTTAATTTCATGGTATTAGCAATAACATAGACGATAGGATGTAAAATATCTAGACCCGGATTCATGTACATCCTGGTGTATAGGTATATAACATGGTATAACGACTGTAAAAGGACTGGACCCAATTCTTAGTTCGTGGGAGATGGAGTGAAAACGCAATTTGAAAACGACGTCGTTTTCGTTTTCCGAAGAATTGGTATTCTTCTTGAACGGTAATCGTAGAAACGGTCATGGTTTGTGAGGTTGAAAGAGTATTGCTGTTATTCACGTGGGGTACGGTTTTCACGAAATCCAGAACACTTTAAAAAGATTTGCGTACCAAAGAGCTCGAAAACGTTCTATATTTTTCTAGATGGCATGCCTTCATAACGCGGGTCAATCGAAAGACGGAGTTGCATGAACATGTATTTGATTGTTGCAATTATGTAAACAAACGATGAGCAACGCTAATATTCGACACCTCGCTTTGACATTTGTGGTAGCAGCAAGCTGACTTTGATCATGACTATAAATATGCTAAAAAGAAAGAATATGTGTATTCTTTTCCGAACATTTTTGTAAATCCTAGGTGGATCATCATACTATTGGTTATCCGAATTAGGCTTTTAGTAATCAAAACTAGTTTATTTGTGCGGGAAGTTTGTCAGAACAATTGGTTTGTGCTGGTCTAGGGTTGGCTAGGCTCTGTCAACATGTAATGTAAGTATTTGATATATCTAGTCCTTTAGCCTTATGAACTTTAGAACCACACTGTTGTATTGAATAAATTAATTTTCTACATCTGGGCCTAGCCAGGGACGGTTCCTGATTGTTTTATGGAGTATAAGTGAACACCTTTTCCTCGTTCAACACAAAGAAGAAAAATTTTTTAATGTCGCGCATTTGTTTTATCGTATCGCCTTCCCGCCTAACTCTGCTTGTACGTCAACAAGTGTCAAGTACTTATGGTTACTTGTTGATTGTATGCCAAGGTTTTATGCTTATTTTAAACCTTTTTTTGGAGAGCCTTCCAACAAACTTTTTTCACTTTTTTTTTTTCAAAAGAGACTATATTTCTATAACCTTAATTTCCATGTAGAATTTAACATTGTAGTCCCCACCCGTCCTGGTCAGAATCGCGGCCCGACGTATTAGATGTTAGCATAGTAGGCAAGTAGTATCAGTAGTAGGCAGTAGTAGGCAGTAGTAGGCTATAGCTACCTGCCTTAAAGTGATTTTGAGCAGGTTTCAAGCATTTTTTTCACAAGAGGAATAATCGTACCCCAATAAAATTTGGGCATGTGTTTGTCAGGTTACCTAAACCCTCGATTGTGATAGTTTTCAAGTTCACGATCACGTTCCATGACGGCTGGGTAACACCTCGAAATCACCCCAACTCTGCTTGGTGTATAAGGTGCTTGAGTGTGGTAAGGCGCACCGCTGCTTTGGCTTGCGGCGCCCTAACGGGCACCTAGATCAGTGATTATTTGCTCATTCCACAATATGTTCACATTACCATTGTCAACTACTTGTCTGGGTTTATGCATGGACCAGTTGTCAAAGTTCGATGTTGTAACTTCTACAAATGTTCAATTCAAAATATGCCCCAACAACTTTATCATGTCGATCAATGTTTCCGTTTTTTGCTAAGACCGACATCCAGAAATATGGTGCTCCACGCTTTCTTTCATAAAGCTTACACAAACGGACCTGTCATCTACTTCGATTTTGAGAATTCTTTTTTCGTAGTAACTTTTTGTTCTTGAAGTGGCTTGATCTTGTGCAGCTACACAATAAGACTTTCAGTTTCACCTTTGAGATTACTTCTGCCATCCACTTATTGTTTGATCTTGGTCATATGTGGTTTCCCAGCTTTTTATAATATTGTCCATGCAAGGTTAGACTTCCACAACTTATTAAATCTGTCTGGATATGTTTCTTTATTCGCTGCTTGATTATATTGACCTTGTAGTGATGGACCCATTAATCTGATTATATCGGTTAATTCCATACTAAATTGAAACTTGCTTGTTCCTAACTTAATGACCGTATTTTCTCTAGCTTTGCTGATCTCATGTTTTTCTTGAATCATTCTAATATTTGTCATCTCCGCCTTTCCTTCTATGTATAAACTCAACAAACCAATCATGCTGTTTTGTATGACCCCTCTAGTTTGTAGTTATACCTCGACCTCCATTCTTCCTTGCGATATAGGTCTTTCGACGTCCGCTCGCGGATGGTGCATTCACGTTCAGATGTCCAAACAGTTTTTCTCAGTTTTTTTTTCGATCCAATTTCTCTTTAGTTTCTTCTATACTCCAATCTAATTCCAAAGCTATAAATATTACTGGCACAGCAAATGACCAATTTGCAATAGTTTATTTCGTCCGTTCAATTCCTTTCAAAGTATTAATCCTTAGAACGTCGTTTGTATTCTTTGCTCAATTTATCTTCATCATGTTGCTGACACCATTGAACCTTCTTTCTATTCCAGATATTTATAAGTTTTGATCTTGAACCAATGTCCATCAATAGTGGTATGGCTCATCAAGTTGGATGTTTTCACTTGAGACAATCTTCCCTCTTTTTGAATGTCGCTTTCTTGCACTCTCGACTTTCAATTCCATACAATGTCTCACTGAAGTTTTGAAACGATATTTAGTAAGACACTAAGTTCTCCGTCAATTTTTCGCAATAATTTCAAATCGTTCATGTACAAAGATGCGAGACTTTGTCTTCATTCGGCAATAATGCATTACCCCTAAACCTGCGTCATTGAGGCACTTTGTCAAGGCACAAGCTCATGCATAATAGCATTGGCGATAACGAATCACCCTGAAATATGCCTGCGTTGTAATGTGAAC
This sequence comes from Sweltsa coloradensis, assembly GCA_024449915.1. Taxonomy (NCBI): domain Eukaryota; kingdom Metazoa; phylum Arthropoda; class Insecta; order Plecoptera; family Chloroperlidae; genus Sweltsa; species Sweltsa coloradensis. The sequence goes on from JAMZAV010005092.1 coordinate 28,078, forward strand.
GTTACTTGATACGCTTTCTTCAGTCGCCGGTCCTTATTTTGATACTTGTATTCCAATTTGCATCATATTTTTGCAGAAGTTGACAATAATTGGATTGGACCTTATAAATTCCAATACTTTTAAATCCAACTGTGTGGCCACTATCAAATGCAATAATATCAAAAATAAAATAAAAGATGATCATCCAACCTACACTAAGATTCTTCTGCCTATGTTTACAATTTTTTCCATTATAGCTTTACCTCAACAGAAGATGATCGCTGACTTCCTACGTATTTCTGCAACAACCTTTTTTGCTCCAATGGCATTACATTATTTTTTGTAGCTAAAAACAACTTGCATTCGTTCAGTTTATTATTGACGTTAAGATTTTTATAAATTTGTAAGTAAACATGTGATAGGTCCTAATAATTTTTTTTTGGTCGTTCAGTTTTGTGCCTGACTTCGATAACAAATACGTAACACCTATGGTCAACCATACTGGTGCGTCTTTCAGTATGATCTACAGCATTATTGAGCAAAGTTACTAAAAATAGTATGAGTTGATGTCATTTGTGTTCAGCCCAAAAGTTGGATGTAATTTGTCTGTTCACTGTCTTTCCAGCATAGCCTTTTCCGAAGGGAACTAGACAAATCACCCACTGTAATTTCTTCCCAATTCATATCCGGAGAATTAACGACAATCCAATTCATGCTGTTGAATCCATTTTTAGCTTCTGATTAATGCTTTTTGTTATCTTTTCCAATTGATTTCCAAAAAACATTTTCTATTTCATCTTTTGTTGGTGATTTTTTTATTTCAATGTTGTTTTTTTCCAAGCTCTCTGTAGAATTTATTTGCCATTTTCTGAAAAAAGTTTAGTTTTTTCGAAACTTCAAGTGTTCTTTTTGTGTATCTTCTTATCCTCTGAGCTTTTGCCTGATCTTCTGTTTCAATTTGCTCTTCTACTTGAACCGTCATCTTTTGACTTGTGTATACTTATACTTTTAAACAAGTATGCCGTTTCTTTTTACAGTAAGTTTATACAATGATTCATTTTTTTAGTTCTTTTTGCATAAACAAGGATATGTCTTTTCGCCATGAATCGAATTTGTTTTTTGTATTCGTATTTTCCCACTTTGGTGAATACGATTTTTTTTTAATAAACTTATTGTTCTTTTTTCACAAGCTTGTCTGTAATAACTGAGGCTGTTCCTATAAACTAGATGATTAAGGCTTGTTTTATGTCTATTGGATGCGCTTCAGCAATGATTCGGTTCTAAAACAGCATTAGCATCTGAGATTATTGTTCTGCTTTTTCTTGTTCAATCGTTATTTTAGCGGGCTGTTCACGGGAGTTTTTTTTTGGGGATATTCGATTTGTATCCGTTGAGCAAACAATTTCGTCCATTAAGATGTTACTATTCTTCAGTCAAAAGGATGCACATTTCTCTATGATTGGTGTTCATTAACATTCAATTCCCCTCTATACTCCCTATCTGGCGGCCTATTGTCTATTTCTTCTATTGCGTGTTCCGGAAAAGGCTTGTCGTGGAATGTTTTTCATTGTCCAGGTCTTCCTTCTGAGGTTGAGGCTGTTTTACAATAATTAGTACCAATGACAAATTACATACGCGAATTAGAAGAATAGTGCTGTCGCTAAAAAAACAATGGTGTGGGGGGACCTTTGATGGATTAGATGGGTTAAGTTGTTTTAAAAGATGCGTCGCCACGATTAAAGTTTTTGTTTTTTTTTTATTTAACCTCCTTGAACTTAATTACATGTCGTTAAAAACAGGGAAAATTTCCTGAAGACTGGAAAGAATCTCTTGTAGTCTCGATCACAGAAAATAATACTCTAAACCTGCCTCTGATTTAGGCCACTAAACATGTTGCCGAGGAGTATGTTGAGAAAAGTAATTAGGAAATAGTTGTTCATAATCAGTTTATATGCATATTTTTGGATGAAAAATGACTGAATAATTGAAATGTCACTCGGGTTTTAGGAAACTGCCTCATTGAGAACGACTGCAGTTCAAACTTTAATTTCGAAATGGACTGACCAAAGCTGATAAATAACCTATCACATTACTGTTTTTCTTGATCTAAAGAGAGCCTTTGGGACTATAAATATATCTAGACTTATTGAGAAATTGAGATATATGTCATGGTTTTAACGGAAGGTGCTAGATTGATCTGTGATTTACCTTTGTGATAGAGTCAGAGACAAATATAATGAAGTAATATCGGATGTAAAAATATTGATGTTGGAAAGTCCCACAGGGGTCAGTTCTGGGCCCACTTTTTGTTTCTTATTTTATATTAAATGAAGATTGAAAAATGGTTAGAAAAGTGTAATCTTAAACTTGTATGCCAGATGATACCGTAATTTTTTTCTCGAGCAAGATTTACAAGAAATGATTGACATTATAAATAATGAACTAAAAGACTGTTGCACAATGGTTAAGTATCACTTTCTTAAACTAAATGTATTAAAATGTAAGTGTATGTTAATCGGCACTCTCTAACCTATCTGAAGTCCAGATGGACCATACTAGCTACCAAGTAAAAATAGAAGGAATTAAGCCATCATGTTTGTTGAAGAATTTAAATACTTAGGGTTAATCCTAGCTAAAAGTTATCATTCAAATCCATATTAATTATTGTAGTCAAAATTAAGTACAAGAAGGTAGGTTATATAAGTAGATTGTCCATCATCTGTCGTCATGGTCTAAAATGTTAATTTATAAGACGATTGTTCAACCACCTTGTCGATTTCTGTTCAACAAATTTTTTTATCAAGCTTTTAACATGGATATTGACAGACTTCAAAAATTCCAAAAATAGAGGTATGCGGAACTAATAATAAATGTAATCGTTATGTTTCAATAACGACAATGCTGAACACTACTTCATGGATAAATGTTAAAAAACAAATTGCTTAATATGCATGTTATTCATTTTTAAGATCCATCATAAACTTGTGTCCGAATTACTTAGAGATTTGAAATTAAAGACAATAGCATCAAGTTCACGATCATAGCACAGAGCAGCTAGAACTTGTTTATCTATTTTGAAAGTTTGCAATCAGAAGATTAGCTAGTAAATCAATTTTTTATTCGGTATTAGGGAAATTTAGACAACTTACTTACCTTCTGTAGTTATTACTTCCTTAATGTTGCTAGTTTTTTAAGAAGAAATTATCCTTTGCATAGAGCTTCAGTCCTCAGCAATGTAATTTAGTAGAAAGAATACTTATAATATAATATTATATTATTATTAGACAGGGGATATGGTTTTTCTTTTTTTTTTGTAATAGAGGCTCCATACTAGAAATCAAATATGTACTGATATCTAGTCAGGCCTATCTTCTGTATGTGAAATATGTAATGAACTATGTGGGTAATATGTGAAATATGTAATGTATTGGCAATAGCTGTTTCAGCTTAATAAAGTGAATTTTATTATATTATTTTATTATAATCACAACTCTTCATAGTCTTGTTTGTTAGCATTTAACTCGTAATCAGATAGTTTCTTTTTCCTTTCAATGAATCTCCTTTGATTCGCTAGCTTATTGGCATTAAGTTCTGGTCTTTTATTAGGATTGCGTTCCCGCAAAGTTGGTAGGTTTGTTTCAAATTTATTGTCCCCGTTTTTTTCTTGCACATAAAAATGGCACCAAAGTAATTCGTTATATTCCTCTCTACTCCATGGTTGATGTTTGTTTGTATGATTAGGGTTATCATTATCATCAACCTCATGTTCTATAATAGTTCCAGGGTCATTGTGAATTGCTTCGTTATGATATCCTGGATCCATTGTCAATATATGACTTTTACATACAGTGCATCTTTTTCCCAACTTCCTTGAAATTTAAGATACCTTGATCTTCTGCACTATTGTTTCCATACACCTGTAGCAAGCTGTGCATCTTTGTCTTGCCTTATTCAATAAACAAAACACTTTTCCTAGTTATAAAACTTTACATAAATTACAAATATTTAAACACAAATAAAAACCTTTAACAAGCCTCCACTCACCTGCAACATAGTGCAGTTAGAGAACACCTGACAAATGTTCTGATATCAAAATCAACACAATACCTCAAAGAAATCCCATTGAAATCACTTGCTCAACAGAGCCCATCCGTCAGCATGCCAGGTTCAGGCAATGGTTGTCAAGGATTATTATTTTAATTATTATTTTTATTTATTTTTATTTATATTATTATTATTATTATTATTATTATTATTATTATTATTATTATTATTATTATTATTATTATTATTTTATTGGATGTATTTCATACAAACTCGGTCAAAACCGGAGCTAACATGTTGTACGGACTTTCGTCAAGTACTTCCATGTGTATCTATATTACATACCTACATTATTACTTTGTCTTAACTCTTAACTAAAATAAGTCATTTATAATAAAGTTTGTAGATGATGTTTTCTTTCTGCTGTGTACGGTCGTGGCCGATTTCTCGTCGCCATCCTAGCATTTGCTCTTTGGACTATGGGAAACCACGAAAACCATGTCAGGATGGAAGCTGTCTCGGAATCTCGAAGTATCATTCTTAGTTTTAGAAATTTACGAATTATTCTACACGTGTTGAGTATATACTGCCTTTTGAGTCTCGATGTAAACATTGGGTGGAAGATCTAGTTGTTTAATGCTTTCATGTAGCTTCTTCGGTATGATGCCATTAGCCGATATCACGTATGGGATTGTATTTACCTTTTTCTGTTTCCACATCTTCTTGATCTCAATTGCAAGTTCACTATACTTGTCAATTTTTTTTCTTCCATGTAGTCTCGACGTTATGGCACATTGGGACAGCAACGTCAATAAGGGTAGTTTCTTGTTTCTTCTTGTCAATTATAATTATATCCGGTCTGCTGTGATGTAAAGTTTGGTCTGTTATAACTGTGCGGTCGTAATATAATTTGAAATCTTTGCTATCTAGTACTTTCTCCGGTTTGTATTTGTAGTAAGGTGTGTGTGTATCAATGAGGTTGTACTTGATTGCTAGTTTTTGGTGAATAATGTTAGCTACTTGGTTATGTCTGTAGAGGTAATCCGTTTGACATAGTGACTGGCACCCGGATATGATGTGTTCGATTGTTTCACCCCTGACACTACATTTTCATACATTGATCGTTTACTGTCGCATCTTGTAATGTATTTTTTATAATTTTTCGTTGCAATCACTCTGTCTTGAATAGCCAGCATAAAACCTTCTGTTTCTCCAAATAGTTCCCCGTTGTTTAACCACCTATTTGATGCTTTAATATCTACGTGATCTTTATGTAGTTCATCATAATGTCTCTTGTGTAGGGTCTTTTCTGAGAGACGTAACTCTTTTGATAGTACAGTGCAATTAGCTCATTTTAGGCCTTAACCCACGCATTCAAAAAAACAAGCAGGGACCATTTGGAATTTGTTCAGATAGGTCTCCTGAACATCCCCAACAGAATCCCAAAAAATCCGGTTGCGGGTTATCCGCCATTTTGAAAATCCATTTTCACATTTTTTAGTTTTGTCAAAGAATGGAAAATCAGCGATATTGAGTGAAGTATTGGACCGAAATAGTTCAAAATTGTTTTAAAATGTTTGATAAGAATCGGTTGTTGGATAATTACGCGTTTGGCGCGCCCTGTTTTGATTCACTGGCGACTTGATTGACTTGATTCAAATTATTACTCTCTTTTTAAAAAATATCTAAATTGTTTTTACATATTTATTAAAATAAAATAGAAACTAACGATCTTATGAAAATTTGTTTCAAATAATTGTAGAGCATGAAAAAAACACATCCTTTTCATATTCTAGACTGTCTTCGTAGATAAAAAGGGCCCGAACGCTAAATAAAAAACAATAAAATTGGCAGTGAGCAGAGCGATTTTTGTCGATGCTCACACTACGCAGTCCCTGGCCATAAGTTCTATGAATTTCGCCCTCTAAGTTTTTCACTTCTGATCCTTTAGGGTATTCTTAAGGATAAAAAATCTTGGGTAAACCTCGGGCACCCCGGGGCCAATTTTTTTTTTTACACCCATCTTCTTTGGGCATAGAGAAGTACACGCATTGGGGTTTTTATACATTTTACATACTTTTGAAAAACATTGTAATTTTGACTTTATTTTGGATTCTCAAAAAATTTTAATTTAAAATGATATAAAATTTCCCAAATTTGGGTCATCCGGGCATTGTGGGATTTTTTATAGGGAAAAACAATTTTATTTTTAGCCCTGCATAAAGGGTTTATTTTCGTCAAATTGTGCGTTTCATGATAGACATATAAAATTGGCACACAGATACAAAAAAAGAAATTGGATAATTTAATTGACTATTAGGGAAATTTCCATTATTGCCCCCGACACCAAAGGGTCTTTTTAAAAGGGGCCACAAACATTTTTTAAAAAACTTATGACAGAAGGAAATTTGGTCATTGAAAAAATGACTGTTAAACGGGCCAGTCAAACTAACTAAGAAAATAGCCCCAATGGCGGCCCATTTTAGAAGATGGCCGAACACAAAATTATTACAAAACCCCACGAAAATTTTATGATAGAATTTTGTTTTTTGGTACACACATAGGGCATTTAAATTTAAAAAAATGTCATATTATGTGTTTTATCAATACTTTTTAGAAACAAATGGTATGGACCGCTATTGGGTCATTATTTGTATGGCATTAAAAATCCCAATAATACTGCTTATAATAATACATTGTTTTCCTTATAACTGCGGGCAATTTTTGACAATTTCTATAATTCACTATTTTGTTTGAATGTTTAGCATTTTAATGCGCCCAGCACAAAACTATTTTTGATAAACCGCGAGAAATCGATTTAAACACAAAAGAACTTTTTTACAAATTTCATAAAAGTTTCCATAAGTATTTTAAAAAATCAGGTCTGCAAATTTAAAATTTTTGATTCCCCCGGGAAATTACGGTTTTTCCATTGTTGGTATTTTTCAAAAATCCCATATTTGCTGCCCATTTTTGGGCACTAATCTGCATTTGAGGAAAAAATTCTTTCTATACTTTTAAAGACTTTAATAACGACCCGTTTCAACCAAATTTAATTAATATGGCTGATGTTTCTAATATCCAAAATACATACTCTTTTCGTGCTTTTTTACACTTTTTTGTTACAAATTCATTAGAGTTTGGATTTTAGTCTTGTCCTTTGGTTTGAGAAAGGTTACCCCCTTCGAAAGAATTCGGTATTTCTTTAACTCTATTTAAACTCTTGAGCTTTTCTAATTTGATTGTGGATTTTGAATTTCTTATCCCAAAAAAATTTTTGAAATTATCTTCCCTGGTGCTTTCCAGCTATGTGTAGCACTGTTGTCGACTTTAATTCACAATAGTTTACCCCGAATCTCATCCATTAAATCCTATCTAGCTATTCACTTGAATCCTTTTGCATCCTGGTTGTGTGCTACCCGGGGTTTCCCCTATTTCCTGTCCAAAAACCTTTTTATCTCTGTCTTAGTTGGGGTTCCCTTTTCCCATTTTTTCTTCGGGACTAGATAGTTGTTGGTAAAACTGTTTTTCCTTTTTCTTTAAACATTCGGTTTTGTTCTTTTCTAATATACATTTTTTATATCTTTTTAATCTTTAGTAGAGCACTACTTTTTGTTTAAGTGTATCCAAATATTCGTGAAGAATTCGTTTAAGTTTGTTCATGCTTTGCGTGAACCTTTAAAACTTTCAAATATTTTTGGCAGATCTATAACATTTTTAGATCGATTACCCCTTTGGTATTTTTCCAGTCGACCCAATCTCCCTAAGCCAAAAGTTCTCCCAATAGTCGCTTTTTCCCCTTTCGTACTTTTTTTTCTCCTGTTTTTTCTTTGAAGAGTTTCAGATTTTACCTTTAAGCCCAAATATCTAACCCTGCTACAGCGGCACAATAAATTTTGGGGCCATGACGTCTGCAAATGATAGTTTTGTCTTGTGTTAATCTGAAAAAAATGTTGTTTCATTTTGGTACCGCTGTCTTCATTTCCCCTTGAAGCTTTGGGTTTAGGTAGTTTCTTTGTTTGGTTGTATGTGCGCAAATTGCATGGTGTTGTAAATGCTAAAACTGGGTTTTTTAGATTGATCATGTCAGTTATTTTCTATTGGTATGCTATTTCCTCTTGTTTTTATCGTCTAGTTGTTCTGGGTATCTTGATTTCTTGGGTTTGGTTTTTTATTTTTTAGTGGTTCTGGAGTTTGGTAGGCCTGGACGTTCGGGGAGGTTGGATGTTTGTAGGCCTGGCGTTCTGGTAATCTGGAGTTTTGGTTGGGCTGGACTTCTGATGGTCGGACGTTTTGGTTGGTCTGGAAATTTGGGGTGTCTGGGGGATTTGAAAGTTCTTTCAGGTATGGCAAAACCCGGGATTTCGGTAGTTCTTAGTCTGGGGATGAAAATGGTCTTCTTTTCGTGTCCTCTGCTGATGTATTGCCCTTATCATTTGATGCGTGTAGTTTGTTCTTTACTTGCGTTTTTTCTATTTAATATTTTACTGGGGAAATTTTATTTTTAACATAATTCTTCTTTGGTCATATTCTCTGTTCACTTTCTTTTAAAAGGATATTCAGAAAAAACTCCCTAGGAGCTCTTGTCGATAACCTATTTTAAAAAAGTCCAATAAGTTACCTTAATAGCTAGATACACAAATGTTTATACTTCTGTCCATTTTATGCGCTGTCTCATTTTTTCCCGCTTTGGTGGTCGTAATGATTCCATTCAGAAAAAATCCATCGTCTGTTTTTCCCTATTTTTCCTGTTCTAGATAAATTATTCTCTATCTGTCAAAGACCCATTATTTGTTATTGTTTTTTAAAGTGAAAGCACTAAAAAGAATGAAAACACTTTTCTCAATGATTTATCAAAATTTAGGGGGGTGATAGGTCTTTTTCTTCTCAACCCCCTTGCCTTTTTGTTTTGATAAAACTTTTTTTTTTGACGAATTTAGAAGACGTCAATCTTTCGATTTTGCAAAATAATTAAAGGTGCTTACTAAAAGCTAAATTATACATTTTGTATATTACCTTTCTGAAGTTACAAAAAATGCCCCTAAAGAATATATGCCTACCACTAACTGTCAAAAATTAACAAAATTCAACTGTTTTAATGCAATTTATAGCCTAGGTCTATTCAATCATATATAACTACAAAATAATGGTATAAATAATAAAAACTAATACTTCCCTTCAATGTCACTTGTAGTACGTCACTAGTAGATCAAGATGCAGTCAAAATTTGAGATGGAATGCTTGTATTTCAGCGGCAATAGAAATTTAACCAGCAACTTATCTCGAGCGTGACTAGCTTGTAACCCCAACAATGTTGGGTTTATTATTATTATTATTATTATTATTATTATTATTATTATTATTATTATTATTATTATTATTATTATTAATATTATTATTATTAGTAGTAGTAGTAGTATTATTAAGGTTTACAAATGTACACATCAAGAGTCCAGTCATTCTTTGCTTAATTTACCTTTTGTACCATTGTATTTATTGAAAATAAAATAAAAAGAAATGACGCCGAAATTAGGCGCCGCTTCCCCCGCCTCGTGGTCGCAAGCGACTGTGCCCCTCTGTACCATACTCGGCGCGTAAATAAGCGGCGTGGGTGGTACGGAGGTGAACAGTCAAATGTGATCACCTGGTGGGGGAGGCCTCAATATTACGAAGCGGAGGGACCAGCTCATGTCATAATACTTAGCGACAACAATTCAGTGGTGTGGAGCCCCCCGAAGGGTGAAGGGAGAACTTTCACCAACCCCTCACATCGTCGCTTTATGTGAGCGATCTTTCGCCAACACCCAGACTGCACCTGGGACACCCGATGGGTGCCGACAGTCTGGAACCCGGCAGACAAGCCCTCTATTCTCGTGCTCAACCAGATACATCGGGCGGCCTTTGCAGACGCTAATGTACACTCTAGACAGGACTGGTTCCGGCTACAACCTCCGTAGCCGGATGCGTATTCCGCGGCCAGTCATTCCTTCTCTTAATTTACCTATTGTACCTTTGTATTTATTGAAAAAAAAAAATGACGCCAAATAAGGCGCCGATTCCCCCGCCTCGTGGACGCAAGCGACTGTGCCCCTCTGTACCATACTCGGCGCGTAAATAAGCGGTGTGGGTGGTACGGAGGGGAACAGTCAAATGTGATCACCTGGTGTAAGTCGTAAGTCCATTTTAGAAGTAACAAATCTTTTGCCTGTAGCTGAATACGAAACCACTGTATACAAGTCACACAGAAGCGAATAAGATGTAAGTCATTGGACATATATGAGCTCGTCATAATAATATGTTGTAGTAGGCCTTATATTTTTTCGTGGCCACCGCGACTGTGATTCGGGAGGTCCCGTTGTCGAGACCGGCAATTCTGACTGAATTTTTTCCCGATGTTTTTCTCAGTCGTTAATACGAATACAAGGGATTGAGTCCTCTTACTACAACCCTCGGGCATCCCTTCACAGTCCTAACTCCAATGTACCTGGCATGCATTGCACCCTAGGCAGGTTTTCCAGGATTTTTTAATATTCTTTTGTAGCCTGTCATTATGTGATTAAACCAACATGTAAATAAAATAGTTGTTGCAGTTTACGCCACTTCTTGAGTTTGTTAACACTCAACGTTTCAGAACAATCTTTGAAGTTCCTTTTTCAGGTGTTTTGTCTCTTAAAAACTTAAAACTAATCAATTAGTAAAACAAATGAAGAGGCAAATGGGAAAACCAGTCGTCATATGTTTTCCGAAGTCGACCTACACATGATAATGCATAACAACAAGTCGTGACCATCGTTAGGGGAAAACCGCTAGTCCCATCAATATTTTTTTTCAATGAGTAACGGCCTCTTCAATATTTTTCACATGGACTTGACTACTTTTTCCATGCAGCCACCTGGACTTGACTGCTATGCCATCTGGATAGTTTTAAAAAACTGTAACTGGATGAGCGAAGAGAAGACTTATTTCACTGACCCCCCCAAAAAATTAGCACTGTTGTTTTTTTGTTTTTTGTCTGTTTGTTCGCACTCTACCGGCCAAACGGCATATGCGATCTTGATGAAAATTAGAAAGGACCTTCGAAATCTCTGAACTTAGACCTGCCACGTTTTTGGGTACAACCGAACAAATATTTCTCATGAATATCGTACTTTTACGATTTTTTCGATTTTTAGTGCGATATTTTCGTGACATTTTGGGCCGATTCTGACCAAACGGGTGGGGCTACAACGTTCATATTTTACATGGACATTTAGGTAATGGTGATGTATTGCTTTATGAAAGAAAAAGTTGAAAAAGTTTGCCAGACTCCATAGAATAAAGGTTAATTTAATAGGAGTTTTTTTAGGCTTAAAATAACAATTAACAAGTAACAATAGAAACTTGACGACAATCACCTACGTATTCAAAAAGCACTTGCAAAGGAAAAGTGGTACTACGCAAACTAAAAACTTACAAAAAGCTCATCCATCTACGCTACTAAAAAAAGCGTTCGCGAAGCGGCCTAGTTAGTTTACAAAGAAATGTTTTAAAACATGTTTTAGAAAGATTATATTTCTGATGTTACAGGAAATAGGAATTAAATATAACTAGGCCGCTTCGCGAACGCTTTTTCCAGTCGCGTTGATGGATGAGCTTCTTTTTGGAATATTTCTGGTCAATGATTACGTTTTTTAGTGGAATCCCATTACTTTTTCTATTCTTACTTGATATTACTTGTTAATTATACACCTGTAAAAGCCTTATATTAAAACCTTTATTTCTATGAATTTTGACCAACTTTTTAACTTTTTCTTTCAAGAGGCACTACATCACCATAATTTGTATGTCAATGTAAAATATGAACGTTGCAGCCCCACCCGTTTGGTCAGAATCGGCCCAAATATCACAAAATATCGTTTTAAAACGGGGAAATCGTAAAGCTAGTACGATTTCTATAATAAACTTTTTTTCAATGTCCTCTAAATCACAACATATATATTCAGTTGAATTAAACGTTTCATAAGATCATCATATCAGAGTAGCCTTTTCCAAATATCACGAAATATCTCATGAAAAAATGAAACAATTGTAAAGTACGATAATCATGAAAATATTGATCGATTTACCCAAAAACGTGGCAGGTCTAGTCAGAGATTCGAGTCCCCACAATTTTCATCAAGACCGCATATCGATGGTGAAGAACCAATACCTTCTATCTGCAATTTTCTGCAAAAATGAGATTTTTGTGTCTATGGATACACAAAATTATTTCGATTTTTTTATGTTAATAGCTCCTATCTCACAATTTGCTTAAACATCTCCAAAAGAGACATATAGTACTACCTTACATCCATATATCCGATCTGCCACCGCCAACTAGTTACTTTTTTTGAATCAGTTTTAATGCTCTCCTGAACAATTTGCTTTTTGGCAGATCGAAGGTATTGGTTCTTCGCCATCGATATGCCATTTGCCCGGTAGAGAGCAAACAATCAGACAAAAAAACTAACAAAAACAAAACACCCGAGCTATTTTTCTTGGGGTAACGTAAGTGAAAAAATAAAACAAAAAAACACAAAGTTAAATTGAAGTCTTCGCTTCGCTCATCCAACCACGTTAAAATATTGCTTTCAATTTGTTCCATAGAAAAATCAGTCATGTCCAAATTGCCAATATGGACTATAGACTTTAATGAAATGCACTATGAACATGAAAGTTGTAACAAGTTAACTTAAATTGGCTTGATTAACTAAATATTTTTTTTTATTATTGGTCCAAAATATAATTTTTTAAACATTGTTTTATTCTCATAAACATTTTCCTTTTTTAACTTGAATGTTTTTTTTCATTTTCTTTTTCAAATACACTCAACAAATATAGCAATTTGCAGAATAAACATAATATTACCATAAAGAATTTGTTAGAAAAATTGTCCAAGTGTTTTGAGTTTGTAAACCACTCAGCTATTTGGATGAGCGAAGCGAGCGAAGCGAAGATTCCATTCTACTACACTGGAGAATAAAATCCGGAATGTTTTTTATTCTTTCTTTTATTCTTTCTTTTTTTCTGTTTGTATTTTTGTGTGTTTCTAACTCGATTCCGGCTGAACCGAAACTCCAATTGCGATGACATTTTCTGGGGGCCTTCGAAATCTCTGAACTTAGAACTGCCACGTTTTTGAGCGCAATCGAAAAATTATTTCTCATGAAAATCGCAATTGTACGATTATATATACGATATAACACCTACATGTTTTATTCAATTGTAATGATTTTTTCACAGAACCTTAATGTTATGAATTAATATATTCGTGTGCAATTTGAGCGCAATCGAAAAATTATTTCTCATGAAAATCACAATTTTCCAATTACGCTCATCCAACAACGCGCCTGAAAAAGTGTTTGCGAGGCTTCCGTTAGCTTACATTTAGTCTGGCTCCTTGTCACCATCCGGTGACTTGTTCTCCTGTCCCCCCAGGGGCTGATTCCCTTTCCATAGTGATCCGACTCCGTGTCTGCATAAGGTGACAGTGTAGGAGTTTCACGGTTCTCGTCCAAACTGGGAGTAGCTAGTACGGAGGTGGTGAAACAGGATAGGGATAACTCGTATCGCTGTCAATACTGGTTTTCTTGCTAAAGCTTACATTAGCATATCATCCTTTTTGTTGGGATTATATGGGTGTCTCTCTTGCCAAACAGCCTTCAATTCTTCAATTCTCAATACTAGCATACCATACTAGTAATATACATACTAGGAAACGCTCAGTTGGACGCGTTGATAAGCGAGAACGTGTTATAGCTAGACCCACGTTGCACATTTTTTTTAAATTTTAAAATTTGCGACGTTCGCTGTCCACGGGGCCATGTTTCCAATATTATTTATTATTGGCAAGGTATTTGGGTAAACCCGTGGGTAAATTTTTACTTTGTGGATAAAATCCACCGCCATCTAGAGGACCTTGACATCATTTCCTTGCGAAAACTATTTAAACTCTTTGGTGACAAATAATAGACTGCTTCCTCGAAAGTATTTTGATTACTTCTAGGTGGCAGTGCATTAGAAACTTCGCGCGTCTTTTCGTTGCCATGGCAACGTTACTTTTGTTATAATGTAATTTCCATCTACACTACTTATCGGATCAAAATAAAATTAACATATTCGTGACCGGACGGACATTCTAAATGATTTGGCTATCTCAGATTTTGTCGCCGTTGAGTTTGAAAAAAAAACTTTCGATTAACTTTCATGTAACTTTGTAACTTTTCGAACGATTTTGCCACAAAACTATTGCCATTCAATCCAGATCGAAGCTTGCGGATGGTCACAATTTCAACTCGATCCGAACCTCCGTTCGACCGCTATCATGAGCCAAAAAAGCTGCGCTACTTTCCGTTGCCATGGTAACGGTACTTTGTTATAATGTAATTTCCATCTACACTACTTATCGGATCAAAATAAAACTAACATATTCGTGACCGGACGGACATTCTAAATGATTTGGCCATCTCAGATTTTGTCGCCGTTTAGTTGCTACTACCAACTAATGGCATTCAATCGAGAACGAAGCTTGCGGATGGTCAAAATTTCAAGTCGATCCGAGCCTCCGTTCGAACGTTATGGCGAGACATACAAAAAAAAAACAAAAAACAGTGACTTTTTTCCCGGCAGAGTCAAATGGAAACACTCGCTTCGCTCGCTTAATAACTTGATTCACATCAACGACGTATTCTATTTGATTATTATTTTATATTTAATAAATTTATAAATTTACCTTGTCCTCTACTACAAACTGTCCCTTATAGATCCGTACTATAGGCCCTGCACGCATATTTTAAATTCAATACTAATACCTTTTCATAATTCATTATCATACCATATGCTAGCGTTTTATATTATTATTCATCCAAAATAACATAGTATTGTATTATATCATACCAATTATTTTTTTCATTTTTTTAATTTCAATACTCAATTTATCAATTCAAACAACTTCAATTCTCAATACTAGTATACCATGCTACTATTAATTATACATATAACTTGATTCACATCAAATACGCATTCAATCAATCAAATAAAAAACTTCAATTCTCAATACTAGCATACCATAATAGTAATATACATATAACTTGATTCACATCAACTACGCATTCTATTTGACTGTTATTTTATATTTACTAAATTTATTAAATTACCTTGTCCTCTATTACAAACTGTCCCTTATAGATCCGTACTATAGGCCCTACACGTATATTTTAAATTCAATACTAATATCTTTTCATAATCATTATATCATACCATATGCTAGGGTTTTATATAGTAATTATTCATCGTAAATAACATCGTATTGTATCATATCATACCTACCTATTACTCATTTCATTTTTTCATTTCAATACTCAATTTATCAATTCAAACAACTTCAATTCTCAATACTAGTATACCATACTAGTAATATACATATAATTTGATTCACATGAAATACGCATTCTATATTATTATTCATTTTATACCATGTTTTAGCCTTAGGAACTATTCACTCCCTCTTTACGAAGAGGTGTATACTTGTACCATGTATGTACTAAGTGTACTAAGTGAATCAAGATCTACTCAACTCTAGATTCGAGAAACATTCGGAGATTCTATCCCCAGCCTCAGTCGGGGCAGATTTGAACGACAAACGCTACCAATCAAATGTCCTTAACGGAACACCCCCCTGAATCAGCAACACTGTTGAGTATATACTCAATGGCACGCAATGGCATATAATACTTGAAATAAGTAGTTGTAAAAAGAAATTTACAAGAGCAAAAATGTGTCTTTTGTTGGATATACTCATATCCTCACCTACCAGACACTTTGGAGTTGGGAGGGGAAAAGAAACTGGAAAAGTTGTAGAACTGCGGGTTATTGTATAGAGGACTTTCGTGAGATATTTTTACACAACCCAATGTTTTATTTTTCTCTCAAACAGTGATACAGTAAACACGCATAGTTCTGGTTAAATGTTTAGGGGTATTCACTAGCGCAACAAAACCAACGTTATGAAGGCTAATTATTTAATAATGTATTCTGATAAAATAAAGAAAATCGGGTTTAATGAGGAATTAGAAGTGTTATTTTTAATTGCCAGGTTGCCAAAAAAGAAGGTTGGCTCCCTCAAGGCGACACTCACTGGAAAGAAAAGGGTGAAGATAAATGAGTATATTTTATGAACAAACAAGAAAAATATTCTTTTATCTATGCATATTGATGTTTAGTTTTAATGTTTCCTATAATTTAGAATTATCTAGGTGCATTTAAATCTTACTTCTCTACCGACTTTCGTGGACGATCCCATCACCTGGACAACGGGCCCCCTGGTATTTCGAGAAAAGATTGTAAAAAGTTAGTCAGTTTACATAAATATAATGAAGTAAGAAAAACATAGTTTACACAAAATAACGATTGCCCATAAATCAAGATTTCTAATAAATATGGATGAAGATTCATATTTCGACTTGTTACCTATTAATTAATCTTCAGTCTTGGGCACGTTCTCCCAAAAAAGGAACTTTGAATAGTTAAGTTACTTCTGCCTAAAAAGGAACTGAGACGTTCCTCGTTCCTTTTCAATAAAAAAGGAACTGAAACGATCGTTCCTCAAAAGGAACTTAGTTCATTTCACGTTCCTTATACCATCACTGATTTAAACAATAATAAATGTGAAATGAGTTAATTTATCATTACTCTTATTTATTTGAGTCCCAGGCCATCTGACGAGGATGGCGCCATTTTCGAAAACACAAGATGTCACATTGAAATTTTCATACTGCAGTTTACGATATTAGGTACTGGAATTCGACGGGATTACGACGGCGAAAGGAACTTATAAAGGAACGTTAAATTCATTCCAGTTCCCACGAAATAGTAACTTTGACGTTACAAGTTCCTGATCTAAGAAAAGGAACGCGTTCCCACAAAAGTTCTTGAAAAAGGAACGCGTTCCCGGGAACGCGTTACTTCCTCCCCAAGACTGTTAATCTTTGTCCCCTGTTCCGTCAAAGCCAAACAGGTTATTTACACCATACATGCAAAAGTGCAACAGCGTGAACATGAACATGAACATGGTGAACATGGTGCAATTTATTATTTCAAATCCATAAGCAAAGTGAGAGTTTGTGATTGGTTGCTTAATAATCTCGAAACATTCGGAAAGCCATATGGTTGAGGTATAAATAATGCATGCAAATTAAAAATTTGTCCTCGTCTCATCTTAATATTAATATAATATTTAGTTTGTTTTCGGACAGCATAGTGTATGCTTCTGGCATTCATATTATAATCACATGGTAAAGATTGAAGATAACCCATACCCAGATTCGTAAAACGTGTTGCTGAGACCCGATTCGTTGAGATGTGCGAAGTAGTGGGAGATACAACGTATAAAATAACGCCAATGACCTAGTATCAATCCCAATGAACGCTCACTCATTCTTATCATGGCCACCATTTGCTACCTACGTGTGTCGCCTATCAAGAGCCTCCAAAACACCAGCTCTTTCGAAAGGGAAAGTTGCACGAAAAGAAAGGTGTCCTCGCAATCACACGACCGTCCTCAATAAAGGAAGTGAGTTTCCCTAATCCTCAGAAAAATGCATCGGAATCTCCTTACTCCTCCTTCGACGCAGGTATCGAGTTCAGCAGGGGTGCAGTGTCGACGCCCGGTACCGACTTTCCTTCACAAGGGATGATTACGGAGCCACTACACACGTCGCTGTTAGCGCTCTCAACGTCAGGAACTGAAAGCAGAGATAGAGACATAGACGTTGAAGTGACCAGATCCAGAACAGAATAGGGAATATTCCACTTCCGTCAAATACTGTACAAATAGATTTTTTAGAAGAAGTATTTCGTTCCGATTACAAATATGTACTTTGTTTTTCCGTGAAATAATAATCCAATAATTTAGAGCCGTTTTAAAAACAGCATTTTTTAAATATTCTAAGAGCGGCAAAAACGGCTGTGACGTCAGAACTGTGTTGAACCAACGCCGTCTGGATACATATACATACATACATCGAGACGGCGGTGTTTTAAACAAAGCAGCGCCTAGCGTTGCCTACAGTAATGTAAACAGATGGCGGACATTTTACATTTAACGCCTAGCCAGAAAACTAGAAAATTTGACATTGCAATCAAAAAACAAAACTGAAACAGTCCTAAGTCTAGGCCTAGGCGTAGAAAATTATTTATAATACAACAGTAGGCCAATCGTTCCTGTAGGATATAGGCCTTGGTATGTGAATACTAAAATTACTCACTTGGCAAGCCCTTGGCTTAGCTTGCCAACCCTAACCTGCACTTCCGTGTTCTGACACACATCCCGAACAAAAACCTTACTTTGATCACTAATTAAAGCCTATTGAAGATAAAGAATAGCATGATAGTCCTAGGCTGTGCAAAAATTCAAGACAAAATGCTCGTAATTCTTTATCACAATGATCTCGCGAAATCTCCTGTCACATACAAAAAAAGAAAAAGAAAAATTGGTGAAAATGTACATCGTTTAAGTGGCTGTAGAGTTGTGTTTGTTGTTGAGCGAATGGGCGAGCACCACCGTCTGTATGTAAATATGTACAAATATACGTACATTTAGTTTCTAATTGGCCTTGACTCATCACAGTTATGACGTATACTCAAACCTTGCCTTACTTGGCCTAGTACCTGAGCGAGACCCTTTCATTTCCTAGGGATTATCCATTGACCGCAAGCCGGAGTGAATGTAATTAAAAGAAGGGTCGCTCAGGTACTGGGCCAAGTAAGACACGGTTTGAGTATAGTACCGTCCAAAGATGGCGCACGCTCGTTTTTGGCGCGCAAACTGGGGGTCCAATTAACTTCTTGTTTAAATTACACAAATTACATTTTTTTAAA
>JAMZAV010005093.1:0-37304 GCA_024449915.1 Sweltsa coloradensis
TCTCATGTTTATCTTTTATGTACTATAAAAAAGTGGACACAAATCACACATTAACATATTAACAAAAACCGAAAAGCGCAAAAAGTCGTTAGGACCTACTTGTTTTAATCACTATATTGTTTAGTTTGTAGCACTCGTGATTGTACGTAACCTTACTAATGGGAAAAAACTGCGCTAACAATACAATTAAAATTGAACATCCACAAACTGTAGTATTTCAATACATAGCCATGAGCCCACACACGTAAAGTATTTCACAAAACAGTCACTTAATTCACATACGTGGAAACGAAATAATTCGATATGATCACACTCACTGTTGAACTTCTTCATAATGTAGCTAGACTTCCGACACTGTCAACCCTTGTAAGGTCAAGACAAGACTGAAACGAAGCGAAAATGAGCAAAATAACGGTCGTCAACCCCATATTGTCAAGTGAGTGTCTGTATTTCCAGGAATCGAGCTTGTTTGAGATGAATGGCATGCACTGACCATTGACCAATCAACCCCCTCCACCCCCCGCCCATGACACCTGCACACCACGTGCGATCCTATACCTCCAGACACCAACCCTTCGCTTTTGAGTTGTCGAGAACAAACAAAAAAGTCCTCGGTTGATTTTTTGCGACATTTTTGCGGTTGGTCCTGGTGAAATATTGTAATCATTGATTTGTAGGCTAGTTACTTAGGGAATTTTTACCCGGGTATTTACCCGGGTTACCGATGCCTAGTTACGCCGGTGCACGTGAACTATTTATTTAACGCCTATCCAACCGTTCTCTTAATGTAAACGTTATTAAAAGATACTAGGAAACGCTCATGTTGAACGCGTTGATAAGCGAGCACGTGCTATAGCTAGACCCACATTGCACATTTTTTGTAAATTTTAAAATTTGCGACGTTTGCTGTCCACGTTTCCAATATTATTTATTATTGCCAAGGTATTTGGGTAAACCCGTGGGTTAACCTTTACATCCACCGCCATCTAGAAGACCTTGACATCGTTTCCTTGGGAAAACTATTTTAACTCTTTGGTTACAAATAATACACTGCTTCCTCGATAGTATTTTGATTACTTCTAGGTGGCAGTGTATAGTGCGAATTTTCGTTGCCATGGTAACGATACTTTTGTTATTATGTAATTTCCATTACACTACTTATCGGATCAATATAAAATTAACATATTCGTTACCGGATGGACATTCTAAATGATTTGGCCATCTCAGATTTTGTCGCCGTGAAGTTTGAAAAAAAAACTTTCGATTAACTTTAATGTAACTTTTTAACTTTTTGAACGATTTTGCCACAAAACTAATGGCATTCAATCGAGAACAAAGCTTGCGGATGGTGAAAATTTCAACTCGATCCGAGCCTCCGTTCGACCGCTATCATGAGCCAAAAAAGCTGCACGACTTTCCGTTGCCATGGTAACCGTACTTTGTTATAATGTAATTTCCATCTATACTACTTATCGGATCAAAAAAAAATAACATATTCGTGACCGGACGGACATTCTAAATGATTTGGCTATCTCAGATTTTGTCGCCGTTTAGTTTGAAAAAAAAACTTTCGATTAACTTTAATGTAACTTTTTAACTTTTTGAACGATTTTGCCACAAAACTAATGGCATTCAATCGAGAACGAAGTTTGCGGATGGTGAAAATTTCAACTCGATCCGAGCCTCCGTTCGAACGTTATGGCGAGACATACAAAAAAACAAAAAAAAAACAAACAAACAAACAAAAAAACAAAAAAACAAAAACAAAACCAGTGACTAATTTTTCCGGCAGAGTCAAATGGAAACGCTCGCTTCGCTCGCTTAATTATCATACTATTATAGTTTTTACAACTATTATTAATTATAATTAAACTAGGAAGCTTCGCAAATGCTTTTCCAGGCACGTTGTTGGATGAGCGTAATTGGTGCATTGAGCTGCCATGTGTTATGCAAATTTTCTGTTGTTCTGTGAAAAAATCATTACAATCCGATGAAGCATGTAGGTGTTATAACTTATAAGTCGAAGAAATTTTTAAAAAAAGCGTAAAATTGTGATTTTCATGAGAAATAGTTTTTCGATTGCGCTCAAATTCCACACGAATATATTAATTCATAACATTAAGGTTCTGTGAAAAAATCATTACAATCGGATGAAGCATGTAGGTGTTACACGAAGAAATGTTTTAAAAATAGAAAAAAATCGTAAAATTGCGATTTTCATGAGAAATAATTTTTCGATTGAGCTCAAAAACGTGGCAGTTCTAAGTTCAGACATTTCGAAGGCAAAATGTCATCGCAATTGGAGTATAGGTTTAGCCGGAATCGTGTTAACAAACAAAACAGAAAAAAAAAGAAAAACATTCCGGATTTTTTTTCTCCAGTGTAGTAGAATGGAATCTTTGCTACGCTCATCCAATTACTTTATAATCATACTTTAAACATACCTTTTTAAACCAAGGGTCAAGAGTCAAGACTCAACTTGTGAAACTGTACATGTAGTCATGGAAATAAAACGTTCTATCTAGGTATCTATCTAATCAGTTATAAAATGAATGAACAGAAGTACGAACCAACCAAGTAGCAGGTGGAGTACCTGTGCTCCAAGTCCCACACGTCAGCTCTTGGCCTGCAACCACAGAGAGGTCACTGGTACCTAGGTCGTCGTCGTGCTACAGAGAAGACCCAGGAGAGCGGTACGGGTGTCGAGTCTCGCAAGCAAGGGGTTCAACACTCGTGAGATGTGCGGGCCAGGCGACGAAGGACGTGGCGCTCCAGCGAGCAGAAACCTCGAAGACGACGACTAAGAACTGGCGCAAGAGCAGCAGTAACGTGTTAGAGTGAGTGTGAGTGTGCCCTCGCAGGAACATCTGGTATGTATGGCAGAGTCTTAAGCTAAAAATCTTCTGCTTGAAGCCTGATTCAAACCCTGGACCTTCTCCATTAGAAGCAGGAACACTTACCACAAGATCAACGAGGCACACAATAAATGGTTGGTTAACAACCAGCAAGCAGTGAGTTTCTTCTTCACTCCGGGAAGTACAATCCACATGGCAGTGATCTGCTGTGCCACAATTCTTTTTATTCATTAACATCATTTGTTGGTTTAACAATGCCATGTACGGGAATATGGCCACTATATGTTAGGAAGGCAATCCCTAATGTACGGTAATATGTAAGACAACAATGTTTATGAAGTCACGTGCATACAAAGAATATGGAACCGAATAATTAGACAAGGGAGGAAATGGAATGTTCCCAGGTACTCAACACATGACTCACTCACTCTTCTAACAATGACTGGCATTTTTCTAGTTAATGGAATTAAAATGGTGGAAAGAAACTAGATAAAATATGTTTACAACAAGAAATGTAAATTCAAATATGCAAAATGGGTGATTACAGTTACAGTGACCGAGCACTGTTGTGTTATGTATAGGCCTAGTCGTAATATGCATTTGTTGATGAATGTTGATGAAAACATTTGCCAAGTTAAATAAGTAGATGGTAGGCCCACTGCTACATAAATAAATATATTAGGAGGAGTTAATATATTTTAGTTTTATAAAATAAAGTTGTATTCCAATGTGTTTTAAATATTAATATTTAATATAGTTAGTTAATTACATAATAAAATATTTCTATGTGACAACTGTAGTTTCACACATAGTATTGGGAGTACTGTAGTGGATTGGAAGTGCAATTCACAAGGTTTAGTAGAGGGCAGAGCAGAGTTTGGAAGTTGAGTAATAATTGGCAATGGATAGATGATCCTTGTATCTAGTAGTAATGTTTTCCCTTTGTATTTATTTTATTGTCAAAGCTTTCCAAATACAAATACAATAATATGTTTTTGATTGGCCAATAAGCCTCAATTTGGTTTACCAACAAGATCATCATCAATAATACATTTTATTGTTCTGTTGTGAAGGCTTAATAGTAAATAAATAATTTGTTTCCAAACCTTGCGTGTACAATTACATGTTCCCAAGTGTGAAAAAACACAAACTCTCTGTGTTGAGTATGATAGAGTATGCTACACACCACTACGTAACTAAACATCAAGATTTCCACTTGTAGCCACACCAAAATTTTTACTACTAACTTGAAGGTACTAAAAATATTTCCCTTTACAAAAATATGTTTAGGTTACTTATTTATTTGTATATAGGCTAGGTAAAGAGTCCTAGCTTTTGTGAAAGGATCATCTTAAAATTTAGCATGTTTGTACAAGAACAAGACTAGATTAGACTAGACCCAATAATATGGGCTTACTTACAAGCTGAAATTATTATAAGGCACACTCTTATTATCTAAAATGGTTGTAATAATTTTAAGTTTAATTTTAGTTGGACAAACAAAGTGTTATACTCTATGTAAAAACTTAAAAGTAATAAATCATATTTTACATATACATAAATAAATAAAATACAATATGTAGGTACATATAATTTTAAAACAATGTCAATGTTAATACATTAATTAATGTGAATATAGGCTTCAGGTAGGCCTGTATTTTAAAATATCAAGTTCAAAAGGTGGGGTACGGCCATTATGCAAAGCCATTATTTTGTCAAAAGTCAAAGAGTTTTTTATCCTAAGTCACATAATGTTTAAAATTTTGGTGGTCATGACACCCTTTAATCGAGAATAAAAACAGAAACTGTGTTTGTATTAGCTTACAAGTTACAAGTCCAAGAAGGACAAAGCACGTTGTGTAACTTACAAGTCACAGAAGGACGAAACGCGTTGTGTAACTTAAGTCCCAGAAGGACGAAACACATTGTGTAACTTACAAGTTACAAGTCCCAGAAGGGTGAAACACATTGTGTTACTTACAAGTTACACATCCTAGAAGGACGAAATGTGTTGTGTAACTTACAACTTTAAGTCCCAGAAGGACGAAACGCGTTGTGGATTAAGGTAATTAACAACTTTAAATTAGCTGCAGTTGTCACCAGCAGGTGAAAAGTTTTGGTGCCCCCAACCCTACAGGCTTGGCTTTATGTTCTCTATGCTTTCCCAACCTGTCAACCTTTTCCAATTTCCAATCTTAACTAAACTAGCTGGTTGGCCTTTTCCACACTTTGTAAGTTACAATAAGAAAAATTGCTATTCATGGACGGACTACAAATACGACTACTATATGACCCGAATACCGATTCCATGGAACCGTAACATAAATAGGGCTATGAAATGTACTAATTAACCATGCAGCATGGGTACACAATCAACAGATTGTCCAAGAATTAACATGCATAATAGAATAGAAAGCACTGAGTTCTCCTTATTGGTGGAGGTGCTGGGATAATGTAATCCCACTTTTAGTGAATGCTGCCCTGCTGCCCAGCAGGCAGGGCCATCAAAAACATTCTCTATCATCCTTGTTGAAGGGCAATGTCTAGGGATGTAAACTGGAAATAAAGAGGCAATGTACTCTTTATCTTGGGGGCATTTAGCTAAAAATATTGGTAGATTAATAAAAAAATCAGGACATTTCTGCTCTTTCATATGACATTCTTAAAAAATATTCTAAATCTAGTAACTTTGTAACTCAGGGGCCCAGGGCTATCCCATATTACCTCCCAATCCTTCAAATTGACGTTTTTATGCCCTTTAGACAGCCCTGGAGCTTAAAGTTATCAACTTTTTATTAAATTTTTCCCCCCCAGAAATGTTTCTGGAAATGTCAATGGCAATGTCAACAAAATACGCATGCCAATCAGACGGAAGCAATGTTTGGTTTTTGTCGTGAGACACATGCGCAGATGGACAGAAAAATGATGTAAGTGGGTAAAATAAGCAAGCAAATAGGTCCAAGACCAATCTCATACAATTAACAAAAGTCAGTGAGTCATTACTCCTGCTTGGTTAATCTCACCGCCTTCTAGTGAGCGCAGCCACGTACACCCACACTGACAACACGTTGTTCGGAAACGGGTGAATGTAGACGGCCAATGCAAACTCCACGTCTACGTTCTCGTTGTAGTGGACCCCCGTTGCTTTCACCGCTTCTGTAACGGCTTTCAGATCTGTGTATGGTAGGTTGATTGGAAAACCACACATCTGAAACAAGTTTGTAATGGTAGATGAATTAGAGTAGGCCTTCTAACAACATGGTCAAGATATCAAACAGTATAGCCTACTATAGGTTGTGGTGGGCCTACATTAAAATACGTTCAAAATGTTAAAGAGTTTCTTTAGAATTTCAAATAGTAATTTCAAATTACCAACCAATAAATCAATAATCAAAAATTGAATAATACCGTATTGGCGCATTGACCTGAATATTATAACCCTACCCTTTTTTCATTATTTTCAGTCTCAAATTCTCTTACCAGCTTATACAATATGCATATGTTTTTTATATTTTAAGTTTAACAAGAAAGATTCGGGTTCGGTTTATTTTCAGGTTCAACCTATATTTAATTTGGGACTAGGGCATATAACTATAAATAAATACATAAATGACTAACAACAACATCTCTTCCAGTCTGTAGAATCACCTGGTGCAAAACACTACCCAAATGTAGGCTACATATCATTTTGAAATTATTATTGTTATAAAATATAACATAAATTAAAAATTATAAAATTGAAGAAGGAAGAAGAAGATGGGGGGGGGGAGTAAGAAAGATATGGAAGGACACCATAGCACAAGACTTGGAGGCAAGAGGAGAGATGTGGAAAAGAAAGAAACAAATTGTGGTATGATAGAAAGAAGTAGAAAAATTTGGTTGCTAAACCCAAGCTGACCCGGCCAGAAGCAGAAAAACGGCGATGGATAATGATTAACGATGATGATAAAATAAAATATGTAGGTGCTTCATGAAATATTAAGAAGCAGAATACAAATATCACCATCAAAATCAATGTAGGCTTAATAAAAAAAAATAGTTAAAAAAATAAACGGTACGAAAACTCAGGTACTGCAGCATATACATGCATTGCCTCATACTGGTCTAATAGACTAACCTTGTGAGACTTCTGTATCTCCTGCAACTCCTCTGCGTGATCGCTGGCCCAGGGTTCCACCGCCACCCACGCTGCCCGCTCTAGCGTCGGGAGCAGCTTGCGAAGGATCGCAATACAATATCTGTTCCACAGAGTTTTTGATGTTCGCCTCCATTTCATCAGGCTGTCTCGCAGGTGTTTCTCAAGTTTCTCCTACGAATAATGTTCACAAAATGTTACTTAAGCACAGGTGTTGCACAGTTTAGAAAAACAAATGTGGAGTCATCAATTGGTTAGTTATATAATACACCAGGGGTTCTCAAAGTGGAGCCCGCAAACATTGCACACAGGTTCCAAAAGGTTTCACAAAAAATTTGTTATTAAATTCAATGTTATACTAGGCTTAGTAGCCTATATAAATTTAAAAGTCATAGTCGAATATCTGCTACTATTTATTCATGTTGTAGGCCTATTGACTACGCACAGAAAACAACTATTACATATTATGATAATTTTTATATATTTTGATTGTCATCCCCAATGCCGCCTTTATTTGATGTTTTTGATTGGATAAGATAGATTAAAAAATTAGACTTTCACCCTATTTCTCATCCATCCACACCTTGGTTATGTCACTCACTAACTACGTGGACAAACAAATACAAATCTCTAGTTATATATACAAATTTAAAACATGACTATTTCCCACTTGTCTCTTTTGTACAAAGATAATCAAAAGGGAAAGTTTCTATTTCTTGTTCCTTCATAGTTCCCATCACATATGCTAACTTTATTCCCCTGGTTGTACAGTAGGCCCTACCTGGAGGCGCTGCACCTCTGTGGCCGAGGTCTGGTGGTAGTTCAACCCCGGCGGTTGCACCGAACCAGAGGGCGCACCAACGTTGCGACCGAAGGCCGGACTCCAGTCAGCTCGGACGCTGACGTCATAGCGAGTGCGCCGTGGTAATTCTTCTCGCTGCACGTTGCCCCAGATCTAAGTGGCAATCACAACACATTGTTAGCAATCATTTCTGACACTTGTCACCCATGTAGAAAGCTTCTAGTAGTAAATCTTTATGTGTTTTAAATAAACAATATTCTGAGTTATTTATTTTTGCACTAAGGCTTAATACACAGGTTGTCAGAAAAGGGCAGTATGCCTCAAGCAAAAGGTGTCTGCCAGATTTTTGTCTGCCTCTATAGCGCGTATACAGCTTTGTTCACCAAAGAGGACTTTAGAAGATGGAGCTCTCAATATGTGTAATGCCGCTTTATCTTTTAGATACGTAGTGTGAAAAGGAAATATCTCGGCACACCGCCTTTCAAATTAATTGGTCCCTAGACAATTCCTAGCAAAAGGGCAGTCGGCCCGTGATCTTAGGAAATCTCGCCGATAAAGAAGTTTCCCAGTTTAGCGTCGGTAATCAACAAAAATATCAAACAAAGTACAATGTTGAAATATAAATTTGCAGATAAGCAAGGTTTTATTCATTGACAATGCATGTTATAATATGTATACATTTTTATTTTAGAGATTTTTTATTATTATTATTATTATTATTATTATTATTATTATTATTATTATTATTATTATTATTATTATTATTATAATAATGATATTATTATTATTAGGAGTAGGCTCATGCCTCATACAAAAATATTTGAATATATATTTAACCCATCTGCACCCGTAAGCGGACTAGTCCGCGAATCATAGCCTGGCCACGGAAGCCATAAGCGGACTGGTCCGCATTTACGCGCGCTGCCATTCAAACTGCAGTAGTATCAGCTCCTATCGGTCAATTGTTGTACTTTTTGTTTCATTTCCCGCGTCAAGCATGTAGTGACATCTAGTGGTGTTCTTTGGTACTCTTACGGCAAAAACGTGAAGCTACAATCGACTTTGTTATCGACGTGAAACTTACCCGCCTGTCTACTGTCAATAATGGCAGATTCGGATCAATCAAAGCGTCGTTCTCGGCACAAACAATACTAAATCAGTAAATTTTTGGATGTTCTTCGATCAGATTTCAGTGATAATGATGGTGAAGGTTGTGATTTTAATTGTATGCGTAGAACCGGTGCAGATATAGTAGGCCTAAGTGACAGCGAAGAAGAAATGTGCGTTGGTGTGCGTGGGAGTAACATTGAGGTTAGGAATGGGCGTGATCGCGAGGGTCGTACTCGTAGCCCTACAAATTCATGTATTGTTAGTTGTGAACAGGCCTAGGCCTAGAAATAATGCTACAGTAATAACAAGTGATAATGACAACTAATAATGTTGATTACGTTCATATTGTACTACGCTGCAACTTTGATGTGCAGAGGGCAAAAGTGCGCGGTTTCCGTGGGCGCGCTAGCGTTTTGGGGCGCTGGTGCGGATGGGTTAAATGCTTGCATGTATTTTGACTACCTACATCCAGTTACGTACATACTTTTGGACGGTAGGAACATACAATTTTTAAGGCGGTGTATCAACATAAATTTAACACACGAACATACAATCGTGCTTCTGTATTAACAAAGTTAATATAGCAGGGAAAAGGCTGTTTAACTATCTACCAGAGGACATAAAAAACATTTCGGACATAAACTTATTTAAAAGAAAATTACCTCAACATTTATTAGCAATGGGACTGTACAAAATCAAAGATTTTAATAAAAAAAATTAGAAATATTATGGGCAACAAAAGCGTTATATTGGGCTATTATAAGTATATAATTGCTTTTTTATAACAAAACTAGTAAACAATGATATGTTGTGTCTTGTATTGAAACATTTGTATGCAAATGTGTACTAGTCTGGTAGTAGTTTATATGGTTATATTTTATACCTAGTTTGTAAGGAACTCTTTGTATGTTTATATGTATGTTTTTGACAATGCTAATGTTACAATGGTTGTACTTGTTGCACCATCTAATATGTAGTTGAACAGCGGCAACATAAATCTAATCTACATGTGTAGGCCAGACCTAATGTCATTTACATTGCGGTGCAAGAAGGACATGTGTAAACTGACTCACGTTGTCCTCATTGATGATACAGTAGACCTTCTGCAGTGGACAGAAGCTGTCCAGTACGCTGTACTTCTGCCCGCTCGCCGGGTCCCACACCCAGTACTCGTACTCCGACTTGTGGTCGCCACAGCGCGTGAGTACGTACGCGGTCGCACCGTGGGGGATGCCCAGGCCAAGCAGGAGCCAGGCGGGGCGGCCCAGGTGCAGGAAGTAGCAGCACAGGAGAACGGCTATGTCCTCACAGTCACCGCTCAGACACCAGAGCACTTGCTGTCAGGGGAACATTACCAGCAGTTAACTCAAGTTGAAGGTCATTACAACAACTCCAAGGGATTAAAATATTACCATGTTGTAAAGATAATTTTGTTATGATTATCTCGGTTTACCACATCTAAGCTTCTTCAGGAACAACAGTGTACTACCGGTATGTTAGCTTACTAGGAAAACGCTTAAGTCCCGCCGCGTTGTTGGATGAGCGTAATTGGTGCATTGAGTTGTTAAGTGTTATGCGGATTTTCTGTTGTACTGTGAAAAAATCATTACTTAGTTGATTTTTTTTTAAATTAATTTAAATTAAATAAAAAATAAACTTTAATTTTTTTTTTTTTAGTTATTCGTAATTTAAAAAAAGAAAAAATCGTAAAATTTCGATTTTCATAACAAATAATTTTTCGATTGCGCTCAGATTTCACACGAATATATAAATTCATGAAATTAAGGTTGTGTGAAAAAATTATTACAATCGGACAAAGCATGCAGGTGTTATAAATCGAAGAATTTTGTTAAAAATCGAAAAAAATCGTAAAATTGCGATTTTCATGAGAAATAATTTTTCGATCGATTTTTCCCCCCGTGCAGTTTTTCGTTCAGAGATTTCATAGACCTCCATAAAATTTCATCGCAATTGGAGTATTGGTTTAGCCGGAATCGTGTTCACAGACACACAAAAATACAAAAAAAAAGAAAAAAAAAAAAAACATTCCGGATTTTTTTCTCCAGTGTAGTGAAATGGAATCTTCGCTTCGCTCGCTACGCTCGCTACGCTCATCCAATAAATACATAAGACATGATGATTCTTGTAGTATTGTGTTTTACTTTTTACTTTTTAGGCCTATATATTAATTACTTAATTTACCGGTACTTATTTTATGCGAATAATTACAGAACAGTTTTATTAATTATTGCTTTTTTTAATACATTAGTTAGAGTTGAGCCAAGTAACTGTCATTTAAAATAGTGAAATATAAAAATTATTTTATTAATTTATATTAATTTAATTGCTTTCTATTTTTTAAATTATTGCTTATGGCCTAGAATTAAAAATGGCAAAATATAAAAATACTGCCATAATATTGCACTACCAGTAGGCCTTCTACAATAAAGGAAAGGACGGAGCTACTTTCCCTATCTACAGTTTATCTGCATTACTCCTATGATGAGGCATAACTTGCTTTTAATTTACCGCTGTGGGCAGGTTAGCTCAATTTTAGTATCTTCAGTAGGTGGGGCTGACTGACTGACTGAAGCACCCCTTGTATTGTTTGGAGGGATACACAGCACCCCTCCAAACAATCAAACGGAAAAGGGAATTTGTATTTTTTTTAATATATGTATTTTAAATTTAGAGGCTAAAATGATTCAATAAAATCAGGGGGGAAGGTTGGGCGAGCGGCCCTTATGAGATTCCTATTTTGATTGCGCAGCCATGCATTATTAGTTTATTTATTACCATTCATCACCTAATGTGCCATTTTAAATTTTTATGTGATTTTAGTAGGGATGTCAAACAATATGAAAATTGAAAATTCATATTGATAATTGCGCAGAAATGAGAATAATATTGCGATAATAACATGACCAAACAATATGGCGCCAATACGGTCACTTTGTAATCATATTATGATAAATCAGCATAAAACTCGCTTTTCTCGCATTTGCAACAATTTGAATTGCGCGAATCTCAACGCTGGTTGGCGGAATGGCCATTACCTACGATGGGCCCCTCCCACGAGCGAGTGTGCGAGAGGGAGCGGTGATGCGAGAGGGAGTGGTGATGCGAGAGAGAGAGAGAGAGAGCAAGAGAGGCGAGTGCTGTTCTTTGATTGACGCGGCGAGTGGGAGGGGGAGGGAAGTGGTACCGCGAAATAGATCGCGTGCGGTAAAACCCGTTTTGAGATGCCGGAAATCCCATGAAATCCACAATTCAAGAGAAAAAGATTGTTGTAGCAGCGTCAAATTGTCATATAAATTTGTACACTACTGAATTTGCTATTAAAAATGCGGATATCCGATAATTATCACGATATCGCTAGCAATATTGATATTGTATAATTATCGCGATACAGCCACCTATATCGCGATAATATTGATACACAATTATTGTTGATATCCCTGGGTTTAGGCCTTCAGAAGAAGTAAATTCACAAATGTTCTCGCATTCGGCAATAAAGGCAATAAAGGGCACTTACGGCTGGAACTTTCAAATAGACCCTGGTTTTACAAAACCAAACTCCCGCCCCTCCCCCCTTGGATACGTAGATAGTTTTTGTTTTATTATGTGAAAATCTTGAAAATGAATCTCATGTTTCAGGACTAGATACGCCACTGAATAAAACACTGTACCTATACCCAAACCATGATAATTACGAAGGCTAATTTCAATACTGATAGTAATATAATACACAAAACAATGCAGCTAAAACGTTTTAGAAAATCACCGACGGGCAGTTTTGAATTTTAATTCACTGTCTTCGAAATGTTAGGGAAATATTTAAGCACCCCTCAGAATTTAGAAAACCCTGCGCCCCTGAATCGGTAGGACCCTACTGGTAATGGATAGCAGTTTCTCGGGCAGGCCTAGCTCCATATCTATCAAATTAAACAATCTTTTAAAAAGTGCCTATTACCCTAAATACATTATCATCATGATTTGTACAACTTGGCTCAAAATATCAAGACTGAAAGCACTCTCAGTTCTTGGAAAAGCTCGAAGAACTGCACCCATAATAAACATTAAACATTATTACAACGTTTAGCTCTTAAGCTCAGTACTACAGTGGAACTTTAAATTTACGTACCTTGAATCACCGAATTCCTTGATTGTGTAAAGTTTTTTGTTGGTCCCAAAAATTTTCCCATAAGGACATGATGTTAAATTTTCCTTGAACTAACGTACCTTGTACCTACGTATTACGTGACTTTAGGTATCGTATTTCAAGTCCCTCGTCATAATATATGGCCTCGAATTTACGTATCTATGCTGCCGAACGCTGTGGGGAACGAGGGAGGTTGTTATTTATTGGTCCAAGTGCCGCCCGCTTTGACAGCTCAACACATGCCGCCGACCGCATGGGTAATAATGCAGTCCCTTTCCTCCCCCCTCATTAGCAGCAGTCTGGCAATGTGAGAAGGTCGAGTGGATCACCGTTCGCCCCCCCCCCTCCCCCTCCCCCCCATACAATCGTAGTATTTCAGCACTGCCGACAAACGCAACCCGATACTTGACCTGGCCTACCCACTCCACTACCGGCCTCTTTTCCCGACGAGCTTGAACGAGTGAACATATGAATCAATTGATTGAGGAATCAAGCACATGATTCTATGACAGGTGATCATGTAATTGTATGTGACGAAATCGACAGAAGTCTTGAGTAGCCAGCCTCAGTTTAACAAGTGTTTAGTGTTGTATTGACAGCATCATTCATTGATTAAAAACAATGATCCTGCAATTATTATCGCGTAAGAAAAACACGGCACTGCTGAGAGAGAATGTGAAGTGTTACTGTGTCTGAGCTGGCTGGCCGGCCGAGAGAGGAGAGAGGAGAGTGAGAGCCTCGGCAGCGCGAGTGCGAGGGGAGGGGTAACAGGTCTCGTAGGCTGCAGCTGCCGGCTGGCGGGGTGGGGTGGGAAGTGAACCTGACACACAGCTTCACAAAAGATCGCGCTTGCTGGAAGGAAATAGAACCGTGGATGCGGGAATTTTTAACATTGTGTAAATGGGACTTTTTGCAAAAACTTTTCAAATATAGCGATCATGGCAAGAAAACGGACGATGCGGGAACAATCCATAGGGGTTTTACTGCATTTTATTTACTTCATAATAAACTTGGCGTGTGCACATTGAATTGAGATAAGTTATTAAAATGTTGTTTGTAGTTTATTTTTACGTTTTGAAGATTTTATGGAATTTCCAGCTGCTCTCTATATTTTTTTTCCGCTCGTGCGATTCATTTCACGGAACAGAAAAATACACAGCATAATAACCCCAACCCTTCCCGCGCGAGGCCGGCCACCTTGACGTCACGTAAACAATGCTGGCTACACTACACTCGTCTTTGTGAAGGTGAAGGTCGTTCTTCGCGGAAGTCTTGTCTCTGTGAAGTTTGATTTCAGCGTGTTTTAAAGATTCAGCGGCGTTATTTAAGTGTCCAATATTTATTACGTGACACTGACAGCATTCGGAGATAAAATACATAGCAGGCGGGCGCGAGCACCAATGAATGAACTGATTACGTAAGTTCGGCATGGGGGTGGGTGGGAGGGGGGGGGGGGGCACTGAGATAGCGACGAGGCAATTGACCTTGAGCTGCCTACGATCCGATATCAATTACACTACGCAGATGTGTCACATAAACAATTTCGTAATCGGTGCTTGATGTTACTCCTGCTTGCAATTGCACAACACGAAGCGAGCGCCGAGTTAACGATGTCTTACCATCCGATGCCACCTATAAGCAAACAAACTCACTTCCTGCAGCCTTCCATGCTCATAATCCAGCATAGGTGCTACCTAGGAGTAGTTTGAAGCACTCAAGTTGATGTTGTCACTTTTTTGGTACAGTAGGCGGCAATTTTGAAGGTTTTTTGAATTTACGAATTCCTTGACTTTATGTATTTTTTTTGCCTCTAGTTAAATTCGTAAATTCAAAGTTCCACTGTATAATAAATACTAATTATAAAAGTATAACACCCTGTGACACTCCTAACTAATTCCTAAATGGTTGCATAGCCTATTAACTTACATCGCTAGTGAGCCAAATGTCAACGAGTCCTGGGAACAGCACGCTGCCTGCTTCAACTGGTATCATGGACACAAAGCGAGCAGCCATCTCCTCTGTCATCTCCACGTCATCATCAAGCACTGAAAGTTAAGTGGTATTGAGTACCGGTGTTCTACTCTCATAAGCCAGCTATGGAAATTAGTTTACACAAATTAGTTTTCGATTCTACAAATGCAAGCGTTCAGTAAACCAAAATATCAATGGAAGTAGGTCTACCTTACAAAAAAATATATGCTTTCTGTTATCAGTGTAGTAGTTATTTATTTATTTATTTAGACAGCGTTTTGTGTTAATTTCATTGCACTTTTTCGAGTCAAATACATTTTGAAAACTGTTGCCACGTCCAACTCTGCGTTGGGTCGGCATTGAAGGCAGGCCTCTCCATCTTCTTCTATCCTGCCACCACTCCTCTTCTTCCACCACATTCCAGTCTCCTCCTTGCTGTTCCACATCTTTTCTCACACTATTCTGCCATTGTTGTCGTGGTCTGCCCCTTGGTCTCCTACCTGGAATTTCAAATTCCATCATTCTTCTCGGTAATCTCGCTCTTTCCATCCTTTTGACATGTCCGAACCACTTTAATCTTCTCTCTCCAATTCACTCCATTAAGTTCCTCACGCCTACTTGATCTCGGATATCCTCATTCCGCGCTCTGTTGCCAACTCGAGTTACTCTTTAGGCAGCGGACAGGCTCCGCGGGATAGACTGCATCGACGTAGCGCGTAAAAAAACAGAAAAGCGGTGAATTAGCCTAAAACTGTGAGGCAAATACAAAAACAGGAAAAATCGTACAATTTCGATGGTGAATAGTACAACTGTACAAAACCATCAAAATTCGTACATTGTACGACCAAATCGTTTTTTTTTTCTCCTATGCCAAAAGCTTGATTCTTTAATCATTTTCTTCCTAGCTATCCAAAATGAT
The DNA here is from genome assembly GCA_024449915.1 of Sweltsa coloradensis. Lineage (NCBI taxonomy): Eukaryota > Metazoa > Arthropoda > Insecta > Plecoptera > Chloroperlidae > Sweltsa > Sweltsa coloradensis. The sequence continues at coordinate 15,955 of JAMZAV010005093.1, forward strand.
AGCCAGTGGCGTTCGTGAAAGTCGTCTTTGCTCTGTAGTGGACCGGACGTGCGACTTCTTCACCCACAACATGCCAAATTCTTGCATGGAAACAATGAGCACTGTTTGATCATTTGGCACGGTGCCCCGGGGTAAGCTCTCCAGGCCGTAGGAAACTCAATAAACCTCATATCAAATCCGAAGATAGAATTTGGAAAAATCAAAATTGGCCGCCACTTACAATTTTGTACTTTCAATCTCCTTAGTTTCTTCAGCAATACTTATTCTCTTCTAGATCCTTATCACCATGTCCTTTCTTTCCAATATCCCCCTTCTTTAACTTTTCTTTCATCGTACAAGTTGGCAGGTATGCCACTACGAATTAGTAAAAATAAAAAACTTTTTCCAAGTTCGAGTTCAAGTTTGAATTACGAACGTTCTAGTAAACACCTATAAACACCTGTCGTGTCAATAAGCAAACGCAAGTGATCTTACCTGGCGGCACCAGTGATCGGAAGAACCGCGTGACGCAGAAAGCTTTACCACTTGAGTCGAGCACGAGTGTTTTGATGTGGCGATGCGGGAACATAGAAGCCATCTCGTTCAGCCATTTATCTAGGTGCTGCTCCACATATTCCATCTCGCTGCTCTCCAGCTTCTCCTGGAAAACAACATCAAAGGTACTCAACTTCAGTAAGGTTAGTTTAGTGTGGTGTAGTGAGGTTATATTGTTGTTGAGACTAGAGCTGAACAAATAATATATTGATACTTCCATGCGACATTGATGTACGAGGGATCAATATTTGTACTCTACGTTAGAAATATAGATCAAACTTGGATGACTAAATCAAGGATATGAAGTTTAGGGGATGTGTACGTTAAACCGCTTTTTTGCATACAATACTGAAGAATGAGGATATAAATTTAATTTATGTCTTTCTTCAAATTTTAGTTTAATCAAAGTGCTTATTGTAGAGGCATCCTATGAATAAATCCTTTAATATATAAACTGCATTATTGCATCCAATACTGAAGAATGAAGATAAAATATATTTATTTCTTCCAATTTTAGTTCAATCAAAGTGCTTATTACATCCTATATAAGTAATTAATAATTACTAATTAGTCTGAGTATTTCATATGGCATTCATAATATCCTACATCTTTGTGAAGAGTCCCAGAAGGACAAATGCTACATCACAAAAAACTTATTATGTAATAATAATAAACATTGTAATTAAGTTAAATGGCGCATATCATAATGCTACAGCATGTTACCTTGAATGGTTCTGGAGGGTTGAGCGCTGGCTGAACAGTGATGAAGAGAGTTAAAAACGTTGCGTCCCGTTGTAGTGGAGCTTCCGTGGAGACGTTCAGACCACCGAAACGTCGCTGCTGTGGCTCGCGTTCGTAGCCTAGTAATACGGGTGGAGAGTAGAGCTTGAAGGTGCCTTCGATCTACAAATGAGTTACATCACTTGAGGCATGCTATTGTTTGAGAATTATATTATTTTTCAACAATCAAAATTTGATGTTATTTTTAATCTTGGTAATACTAATAAAAAAATAATGTGATAGATGGGAGATGCCAAACGGCAAGTTAATGTTAATTGGGGGTATAAAAAGAAATATTGTGCAGCACTAACCCTTGAATTGTGGTAGAGGGTAGAGAACGGGATGTGAAGACTTCCGAGCCAGTTCCTCTCCAGCCGCTGGTGAATGTTGGTCTCCCTCATTCTGTCGTCCTCCAGGAGATCAACCACCGTCTCATCGAACAGGTGGAGGTACAGGCAATCCTGGATCTCCTGGATGCGTCCAAACGACCGGTCTCCCCTGGGTGGCCTGTAGAGATGACCGAGCATGGATTGCACAAGGTTAACAGAACTCGAACTTTGAATTAGAAAACAATAGAATTTCAAACTGCCTAATGTAGCGTAATATGTTAGCGCCTAGCGGCCAAGTTGCGCGCAAGTTATGGCAAAAAAGGCAAAAGTACGTTTTCTCGCGTGGCCTCTGACCATGCCTTCTCGATTACCTAGTTTATAAACGCAAAATTATACATTGAATGGCAGTGACTGGCAGTGACACCTTGTCACCTAGCATCATGTTTCTGACTAAATCGTCATCAAATCCTAGCTCTCGTGTTTAAAATAAAGCTTGTGATTATTACATCTCTTCGATAGGCTACTTATTACATTAGTACAAACTATGGGGTCTTGCTAGTGTAGACCTAAGATCAGATGACTGGGTGGCAAAATTTAGATTTTTTAAAACAAAATGTTGGTTTTTAAATCACCATTTCTCATCATTACTTCTACCAATGAAACACATTATTTTACTATTCCATAAATATATAACGGGTCCCCTAGTTCATTTTGTTCCCGTAGTTTGGTGAATCTTACTGCAGGGGCAGCTGCAGGTCCTGGTTCCACGTGGGGTTGGCTCCGTCTGCCGCGGTGGTGCGCGCGACCCGGCCCTGGAACGAGACCTCCACGAACGGCCTGACGGGAACCACCGCCGGGAAGGGGCTCGGCGACGGAGAGTCCACCTCCTTGCGGACCGGCACCTCGAACGCTCGGACGACGTTCACGATCACCTTCACCTCCTGGCCAGCGAGGTTCTGCACGGTCACCTTCTTGCGTTCCTTGCGCTTGGGACGCAGCGGACGCTTGGGCTGGAGCCACTTCATGAAAGTCAGACCCAGAGTGCTGCAAACACAGAGAGCGGTTAGGGAACTTTAGGTGGAAATAAATACCTAACGCGGCACGCCTACTCCATTTAAGGTAAGCTGTTGGCACCGTATCTCTTTATGTCATTCACACGATCCAGCCTTTTGGCAATTCTTTCAAACATATAATGCAATAAATAAGTTTGAAGTGTAGGTCTACATTCAACTTTAAAAAACACCAGACACCAATTTGAAATCAACAGTAGCCTATACCCTAACTTAAAAACTGTGTTTTAACAGGGTTGACAAATCCTCCCCTTCAGGCTCTGCTACGTGTTTTTGTTTTAGTATATCCTTTCCCAAACGTTCCGCCGAGCTATAAATCCCGACACCAGCTGCTCTACCCCTGCTCCAATAAGATAGCTGTTGCCTAGCATCGGTGGACAGCATAGCAACCGATTTCCTTCTCCTGGCTCTGCACCCGCGAGACATGGCTCGATTCTCTCTCTCTCTCTCACCCTTCCCGTTCCCACACTATGCAGTCTTGTAGAAAGGGTATTGAAAAGCTGCCCAGTAGGGGAGTTGCAGGTAGCAGCTGCTCTACACCGACTATTACCATAACTATTGCAAATTCAAATACCGTATTTACCCGATTGCAAGCCTCCCTTTTTTGACACATTTTGCAGTTCAAAAAGGCATACCTGCTTGGAATTGATGGCAAACTTATTAGTATTTCCTATTTACATGCTAGGCCTACACTCTTTTGTTAAATGAACTTTAAATCGGTGGTCGGCTTGCATTCGGTATTGGCTTGCAATCCAGTAAATACGGTAGATGCACATGCAAGAAAATGAGTTTTAAAGCGATATTTTGTGATTTCATAGTTAAGAGACAATATGGGTAAAATTTTCATATTGTTTGATCTCACTAGAACAACGTTTCCCAAACGGTGGGTCGTGAGCTAGTTATTGGTGGGTCGTTGAAAGTTTTGAAAATCCGAAAATGTTGTCATAATTTGAAACAATTAAACCATGAAAAGGTATAAAACATGGTAATTCTGGCTAATGCTATATGTATGGCATGGTATCACTGCAACCATGTATAATGAATGTTGAAACATTCACAGGAAGGTGGCGTACATATCAGATACTAAGTCAGGTGACGAAAAACGTTTTTAGTTTGGCTTATTGTCCGTTGGGAACTGTTTGGACCTGTCTGAATATGACTCGACGTTACAAAGTTAAAAACAAATTTCAACCGCAAAAATGAATTGTTCTGGATGTCTGTTCAAGAAATGCGGAAGCATGAAAGGTGCTGCTACTTTTCACATCTTCGTACAATTATTGTGAAGTTGAATTTTTGAATATGGAAGGAATAAAAACTAAATATTGGGAGACAAAAGCTACAAATAAACACACATGCGCCTGAAAATCGCACACATTGCCGTCATCAACAGAAGCCAAAAACTTGCGCACCATTCCTATACTCTCCAATATGATAAATAGATAACTTGTGTAAGTAAAATAATATGTAATTAGAATAATACATGTCAGTTGATAAAAAAGTCAATACTTTAAAATACCCCCCACACACATATAATTGTAGCTATGTGGGTCGCGAACATTTGGCGTTCTAAAAAATGGGTCGTGGTTCTAAAAAGCTTGGGAAGCACTGCACTAGAATGTACTGTGGGCCTATGTGTTATTATGTGGTACACGTTACCTGATATCCGGGACTTGGTCCTCCAGAATGATATCCTGAAGGTGTCTGTGCTGGCGAGCGAGGGTACACTGCCGGGCCACCCTCTGCCTAACTTCCTGAAGGAACCGCCATCCTGTTGCCCGGTGTGAGTCCAGCTGTCCTAGAGAGTCCCTCCTGCACTAGAATGTACTGTGGGCCTATGTGTATTATGTGGTACACGTTACCTGATATCCGGGACTTGGTCCTCCAGAATGATATCCTGAAAGGTTACTGCTGGCACGAGGTACACTGCGGGCCACCTCTCTAACTCCTGAGGAATCGCATCTGTTGCCCGGTAGTCCAGCTGTCCTAAGAGTCCTCTAGCACTAGAATGACTGTGCCTATTGTTTATTTACACTACAAGTTGTTCAAGAATCTGAATGCTTGCTTGAGGACATGTATGATCGCACTCAGCCAACTCCAATGAGGAACATCACCAATCCAAAAATTTTGCGGTGTAGACTGATAGATCTCAGAAACTCACCAATTACTGTGGCTAGTTAAAATTACTGTGTTTAAAGTAAATAGTTTAAATGCTATTGAGACACAAATTTTGTAGTATTTTATTTTCTGCCCAAACAGCATGTGACATCAAGATTTGGGTCTAGAGCACGCTAGAGCATTGTTGACCAATGCGCAAGGCTGTTTAATGTCTTTGGATCAATAAATAAACTACCGTTTTCTAGATTGCACAGTTAACTAATGTTTAATTACTGTTTGGCATTACCTTATTGGCCGATTCATAACAATACCTTATAGTGACGTAGTGGCTTGTTTTTCCTCCATTAATATTGGTGCAACTTTCAGCTTACTTTTATAAATGAAAATCTTAACAAAATAATAAAAAATATGATAAACGTATTCAGAATGCAGTCCTTAATGTAGTGGACTGATAAAAAAAAGTTAAATAAAGTATATTCCCTATTGTCCTAAAAATCTGCCCCGAATGGGTAACGAACCCAGAACCTCCGGCTTTACGTACCAGTGCGTAACAACTTACAATCACAATAAATAGCAATTAAGTAAAGGTTTGCCTTGTGGCTCTGGTAGCTCAAATGGTTAGGTCACTGGTATGTAAAGCCAGAGGTTCTGGGTTCGATCCTCAGTCGGAGCAGGTTTTTTAGTTTTTACAACAATATAAGTAAATATCTATGTATATGTTATTATTATATATAAACATGTAAAAAAGGTACATGTAGCTCTATGTATCTAAATAATTAAGGACATGTTATCAAAGCTCGACTCGGCTCGAAAATCAAGCTTTCTTGTAATACTCGGCTTGGTTCATCTTTAAAATCTAAGGCTTGCACACCCCTAGATGTGTGTTGTGATTATAGGGCATGGTCAAACTAATTTCCCACCAGAGCGCATAACGATCGGGGTTTGGTCACAGTTGTTTGGACGTTGATAAAATAGGAATGTTTACAACATTTTGATGCAGTGCATTATTGTTGTGGTGGGCAGAGACATCCCATATAATTGGCTAGACTAGCAGTCAGCGGTCCACTTCCGGGACAATTGGAAGCCATCTTGAATGGGTGAGTTTGAATGTTAATTAGATGGGAGCAATTAATCGAAAAAATATTTTTAAAGATGGCCACCAGTTTGGCAGGTGAGCATATCAGACTTTAACACCAAATGATTACTAAATTCCCGTATGCAATAACTTTGCATTGTTTCTGTTTGTTCAATACCATGCTGCACAAGCTAAAACCATATCAAACAATCCAGTAAAGTACTTTATTGCATTAAAAAAGCATAAATTAAAACGCCAAACCGCCATCTTGAATGGGTGAGATTGACGCTTCAATTTGGTACACTCGCGCCTGTGCGGAGGTATTGGAGACTGCGTATCTAGCCTACTATAGGTGTTAAGATATCTATGGTGGTGGGCGACAGATTTCCCACCAGAGTGCAGAACGATCGACGTTTGGTCACCGCCATGTGCAAGTTCCACTGGAACCACAATGTAAAGAGTCCTGTGACCAAACCCCGATCATACGATCCTGGCGGAGAATCCAGGCGAATCAGCTTGGCATTGTCCTACCTATTATTGTTTGGTATTGTACAGAGCTTGGTTCTTTGGCTACAGTCCACTGCCAGCTAGAGACCCACCAGCTCAGCCAATGTTTATGCACCCTTCTAGTCAAATATCTTATGGCGTTTTCCATTGGCATGCACTCGGCGAGTGCAGAGATGTCATTGTTGTCAACCTCCACTTGAATAATATCACAAAACTGAACAAATGAAAAGACAATTGACAATCCAGTGCGGACTAGTGCGACCTATGGAAAACGCCATTAGTGAAATGAGGAGAGTCTAACCAATGTCTTTGTGATGAATGTGATAACATCGCTATGTATCTCTACAAGATGAAGACCTAGTCTCTGCAATATGAACGACTTTTGCTACAGTGTTTTGTCAAACGAGGAACATCTTTTTGTACCTCGATACTCAATAGCATTGATTTATGGATCTCTACAAAGTGTTTGTTGTCTAAATATGTTATTTTTATGTCCAAACATAGTCTACAAAACCAACTGACCTTGAAGATCTCTTGGTCAATCTCTTTCTCCCTGTTGGGTATCAATCGGAGTGCTCGGAACTCTGGCTCGCCGCGGTCACGAAGCTGAAGTAGCTTCAGCCTAACAAAGAGAAGGATTAGTGAACATATTTTAACACCTGACAAATGTTTCAATTCTGTGAGCAGGAGATAAAAGGCAACCACTTTTTTTGTACATCAATTGAAAAAGTAGTGAAAAACAAAGAAAACCTCTCCTCTTGCTTTGACAATTCACTGACTATCCCAAACACAAGGTAAAACCACAGCTATTGCCCAAAAGACCAGTTCACTGTGATAGTCTGAAGAACCTCAACATTGATTCCATTCCTAGAGTTTGCTACTGTCAAAAACACGCAACCAATGTTGTCTTGTAAAATAAAAGTAAATGATTACGTTGCTTGCATGCATGGCCCATTTCTTAAATTTGACCTTGAAAATGTCCAAATTTGACACAGTGAGCACAGTTTGGAAATGTTTTTTGGTATGAAGGTTAAAATTTAAAAAAATTATTATATTTTTTATGGCAGGAAAATTTGGGTTGTTATCTTCAACCCCTTGTATTTATTGCACCCCTAAATCTGCAAAAACAACATATTAATATGCCCATTCGGACCTTGAATGTGGCAAGCTTGCTTGTTGAGTACCGGTATCACATTTTTTAAAGTGGGTTCCATTCAAACTAATTTCAAACTAATAGCTCCACCCCTTTATTAATCGCACGATTTAACGCAAACCCCTAAATTTGCCATTTTCGCTATGCAACCCAAGGTTTCTAAGTAATAACTTCTAAACCGTACGACAAAAAAAGGGTGATAATATGTGCTAGTAGGTAGTTTTCAAAGAGCCAACTTTGAAAAATATCATAAATAAGTTGCCAACCTAATTGGTTGAATTTACATGAAATAACCTAAGAGCTCCCCCACAAAAAAAAATCCCAGCTTTAATAAACTCTGCAAAACATGTTGGTTTACGTAATAATTTAAATGCAACACCTATTAATCTTAAACCATGTAAGTACCTAATTTAAAACAAAAACATTGCATCATATTCATGTGTGAAGCACCTTTGCTATTCTTGGCAGTACCCCCCCCTCCTTCCTCTCCCCAACTATTTTCCTGCGTACGCCACTGGATCAAATGTAACATTACTTGATGCAGATGCCAGATGCCTATTCTGATTCCGATTCTTAAATTATTATGTCCAGTTTCCAAGTAAAAAACTAAAAAAGCAATATCTAGTACCTCGGGTTGGCATCTATGTCTTCGTCCGTACAGAAGTCAAACTCTGTGTTCAATGGATCCAGGCGGAAGTAGTTGGTGTCCCCGTTAGTGTGCGATGCGTTCTTGATGAAGTGAAAGAACGCTGCGTTGCGAGGATCGTTCGGGTCGAGCAGAGTTTTCTCGGCCCACTCGGAGAGCCGTTCGAGATCCAACGCACTGTTAGCGTGAAGATCACCATCAAAACTGTTGCGACGCACACTGTGGACAATATTTCATTCTTGTTTATACAACAAAGGAAAAAGGAAAAGGATTGGGGGTCTTTACAAGTACAATAAAATCAATTGTTTTAACTTACACTCTACAGTGATGATTAAATTTGTCTCTTCAGATAAATATTTGAATTCTATTTGAATCACAGAAATTAGAGAAATGCTGGGTATAGAAAAGTTAGACAATAGGATGGGAAGGACACGGTTGAGATGGTTTGGACATTATGAAACGAAAGGCGGAATAGAGGATGTCAATAAGAATGTATGAAAGAAGGACTGAAGAAGGAAGCAGAAGATTTGGCCAAGGAAGAGATGGAAAGATTCCATAGCAAGAGATGTAGTGGCAAGAGGAGAGAGCTGAGAAAATGTGGTAGAGTGTGTGTGGCTCACTAGGCAAATCTTGGATTTGTTCTAAAAGGCACACCACAAAATACACAAAGCTACACGGGCAAGGAGTGGACGGCTTCCTTTATTTATGTCACTAGAAAAACTGGCCCTAATTGATTTATACATTAGAAATAAGCCTGCGCTAAGTGGCGCCATTGCATCTACTAAGTTTTTATTAACAAACAAGATAGAAGTGAAAAAAGTGGTAAAACGGATGCCATTTAGTTCCACTTTGTAGAAATGGAGGATTCAGAAAGTGTGGTGTGTGTAGTTAGCACTTACTGCTTCAAGTACTTGTCCGGCGGAGCCAGAGTGTTCCCGGTGGCCTGGTCGAGAGCCCAGCCGAGCCGACAGTGGACTTCTCCGGTGGTGTACAGGCAGGTGGTGCGTTCCTCCCCACCCACAGTCTCCGTGAACGCCACCCCCGAGCCCACCCCCGCATGGCTGTGCGCGACCACCCGGCTACTGCTGAACGTCAGGCTCTCCACGGGGCACGTGGGGAACGTTGTAGTGCTCCCGGGTAGGGGAACAAACACTTCGGCGAGGAACATGCTGGCCAGTCCACTCAGCTCGTACACCTGACAGGCAGACAAGGTTGGGATTACGTTCAACTTCTGCTAGCTAAACTGCAGTTTATCCATTGCATGGTGTATGTTGCTACAGGTTGTAAAGGATATTTAGCCTTTTTGAGATGCTATGTAATAAATCCCCATATTAGCGATCAATGCAAAGGTAATGTGCTACTATACTTCCTCCAATGAAAGAATGCAGATGCTTGGTAGTGGTGAAGGTAGAATGAATACGCGGTAAAAGGAATGTCGCCTTTGTGTCTGAAAGAGAAATATCTTTTACCTATGCAAGCAAAAATTATCTCTGCTAGATCACAAAGTTCCTGCGTGTGCAAGATCAACGCTGAGCTAGCGTGAATCTGAATAGAGTTCAACAAAACAATTTCGAGCCACCTGCATTCTTTCGTTGGGATCACTATACTTGGACGTTCAACTCCTGCATAATACATTTTAATTTTTCCCCAAAAACTTTAAAATTTTGTCTCCAATCATGTTTATGATAAAATTAACTCCCTGCTTAATAGTTAAATACTGAATCAAAACATCGATCTCAAATGGCAGCTCAAAACAAGCATTAACATAGTCAGGATACAGAATGAACAATGAATATTAGGGTTGTGCGAACCTGTTTTTTTTCACTTCGAACCGAACTCGAACTTTCAAGTGGGTTGCCCTTCGAACTTCGAACTTGCAAAAAAGTCCGAACTCGAACCTGAAACGAACTCGAACCAAACCTAAAAAAAATTAAATGTGAGAAACATGTAGAGATAGGGTAGGAGACCAACAGCTTACCTGAAGTGGAGTAGGCGCGCCGTGATAGAAGACATAAACACAAATAAACAAATAACACTACATTTCAAACGTTTCGGTCTACGTGGACTTACCACTAATACTTTCCGAACCCGAATGAATGGGCACAGACAGGATGTAAGAGAGGAGAACCTCGAGAAACCTGTGGCATTGCATGCCAATGGGCATGGCCTTCCCTTCGTGACCTGTTTCACAGTTTGTGTCATCAGGTCACTCCCTCCCACTGTACACGATGGAGAACTGAGAAGATGGGAACTGGCCTACCAATGGATTTGCAAATCGCGCCACAAACTTAACTTAAACCTTAGGTAGTCCTCCCTCTCCTCCTCTCTACCCCTCCCTGTCACCCATTCCACACCCCCCACTCATCTTTCACTTCACCCCACCCCCACCCTAGCCAACGGCTACCTAGCTTTAGTTTTTCACCTCAGTAACTCTTCTCTACTCACTGAGGAAGGTCACGTAGACCGAAACGTTTGAAATGTAGTGTTATTTGTTTATTTGTGTTTATGTCTTCTATCACGGCGCGCCTACTCCACTTCAGGTAAGCTGTTGGTCTCCTACCCTATCTCTACATGTTTCTCACATGATCCAGCCTTTTGGCATTCCTTTCATCACACCAAAAAAAATTAAAGTTTGATTTGACTTTTTCTTTTCCTTCTCAATTTCCTTTTCGTCGTGTTCCTTTGAATATGCCTCCAAATTCGCACTCTCATTATAATATTCGCGGTCTAGGCATCTCCAATGCTATTTCAGCACATTTGAATATTCCGCGCCCTTGAATGGAACTAGTTTTCAGCAGAGCCGATAAAGAAGTTTCCCTAACTTTTATCGACTCTAGTTCTAGCGATGGCCGACGGAGCGCGCCACGCGTGCCCTGTCGTCAAAGCAAAGATAGAAACATAAAATATGTCAAAGTACGCCAACTACGATTTTAAAATACGTAAAAAGTGCATTAATGGAATATTCACCGGCATTCTTTCTTCTCGATAGTTGATCGGAAATATTAGTGATATAGACGCAACGAAACCAATAAAGGATTATTGTTTTCGACGCCGTGTAGCCTAGGCCCAGGCCTAGCCCTAAGCCTATTCCCGCATCAAAGTCTCCTTTGTTGTTTATCGTAATAATTTTGAAAGCACGCAGTCTCTAGGGCCAAGGCCTACTTTTTGCCGTCACAGTACACACGTAGTAGGCCTAGGCCTAGGTAGTTATAAGCCTAGGCCTAGCCCTTCTGTGATGATTGTTCTTTTCAGTTTTCATAGGATTTCATGTCACTCATGTGTTTGAAACTCGGTTGGCTGCACTGCACTTCGAATTTCGACAGCTCGCTGCGCGCGCGCATCGCGGCGACTCGCGTAGTTACGATATCGAGCGGGAAGTTCGAATTTCCCGAACTTTGATATTTTCGAACTCTTCTAAAGTTCGAGTTCGAGTTCGAAATTCGTAAGTTTGCACAACCCTAATGAATATTGAATATGATGACTGTACCTGAACTTTCAGGTTGTCTGGCCATTCGGTAACCTGAATCTGCATCAACAGGTTAATATCCGCAGAGAACTTAGTTCCCAAGTGGTACGTTCTCGAACGGCAAACCTCTCGATTGTTAAACAAGATTTTGATGAAGATCGCCATCCGTTTCACAGCCACTCTCCTCTGTTGCTCTCTGGAAAATAAGAAAATAAAAATAATATAATACGACCACAGGGAATTGTTCACAATGTTGTCGTTTTTAGCGAGCTATTGCACACATTCTATGTCCTCTCTTTCTTCTTCTTGCCCTTTCTACAGTAGTTACTATAGAATGGAACACTGCTGCATACTTTGTATTTCATAGCTAAGCAATGGGATGGATACAAAAAGCACACCTGAAATCAGCTCGGATAACACGGATTCTCGTTTAATCGGAGGTTGGATAATCAAGGCCATACTGTACCGTTAAGAAACAGAAAACTCGCATTGCCTCTTCTTGCAGAAAGGAATATTACTATTAAGAGTATTGTCTCTAAAAGTATGGTACGGTCTTGCCAATTTTTTAAACTAAGAAAACTCAAGGTGGCACAGACATGGGCTTTTGGCGTTGTGCACAACTTGGCTCGACATGAATAAAGTCTAAAATCATACTCGGCTTAATGTAAAGCTTAAAAAAGATCTGGAAATTGAGTACTCGCACACACCTAAAAATACCACTTAACATACTTTTGTAAACAAACAGTTGAGCCATACAATTTGCTGTTCATCAAGACAATAAGAATGCATTGCAGACAAGGAATAGAGATGACATTTTGTTATAACTGTCATCTTCTGTACCATTTAAATCTCCCTTCATCTGATTTTGCCTCTGCTGCTATCTAGCGGTAGTACAGTAAGATCTCTCTTATCCGATCTCCTCTTATCCGATGTTCCGTGTTAACCGAGCCGCCAAAAAAAAAAAAAAAAAAAAAAAAAAAAGTTTTAAATACGTAAATAAAACATAAAAATAATTACAGACGCCGCGCCGCACTTTTTTAAATGTACTCGCATACATTTGTAGGCATGCCTTACGAGTGTGTGCAAAGAAGATAGATCGGCGATATATCTCGACTTTCGAGCAGTGTGCATCAGTCTACTGAGCATATAGAGTTCAGTGGTCAGTGTGCGTCGGGCGCATCGCCGGTAAGCGTCAGTGCCACCCACTGAGCATATAGAGGTCAGTGTGCGTCGCGCGCCTGCGCGTGCGCATACGATCCAGCCATCTCACACACAGCTGTTCAAAGATGGTCGTTGTGGAACTAGATGCAATCATGTTTCAACCGATTCACGAAATTCGTAATCACGACGCATTGAATTGTTATTCCTGGGCTTATCTTATTTCTTTCCCAGACTTATCTTGCGTCGTGAGCTTCAGCGCGGGCATAGTAGTGAGAGGTTTTCCCACATGAGAAAGAGAGCTAGGCCTAGGCCTATGTTTGCATTGTAGGCCTAGGCCTACTGCGTCGAGTTTAGGCCTAGGCCTAGGCCTAGACATACGTTTTTATTACGACATGTAGGCCTAATTGTGTACGTGTGTTCGTGAGCTTGAATTACAAGCTATTAAATCATTTAGTATACCCTGTATGAAGTGTATCGTGTGTATTTTATGTTCCTTTATCCATTACATGTGTCATATATCATTTTACCACATCAGGCTATGCTACGAGAGCAAATAAACAATTGATCCGCGCCATCCGAGTTTTTCGCAAATCCGAGGTGCCCCCGGTCTCATCCAACTCGGATAAGAGAGATCTTACTGTATTAAGAACTACGCCACAGCCTTCTGAGTGTAGCCTGCAGCTCCGATCGTCAAAGAATAAATATTACGAGTTATATTATAAACATCAGTGCTTGTTTTACTAGCTTCCAACCAGTACCCGATAACACATTTCATTCTCACTTGCTGGACGTTGGATTGCTGTCAACCGGCTCAGAGTAGCTCAGCTCCAGCCGAATGTTAGGTTCAGTCGGTGCCCGGAAACTCTCGTAGTACATTTCAGTGACCTCTGCTCGGATCTCCTTGAGGTCTGGCTGCGTGGGTGGCGTGGGTTCCTCCACTTCTCTGCAGGGTGACTCGCGACGTTCTGAAGATGCTTCAGTTATCTCGTCTGCCTCGTTCTGGCGGCTGCTCTTGGCGGCTTGACTCTGCAACACAAGCCACCAGTGTTGATGAGTTCACCCTAGAAGTAGCACACCACATGTAGCATATTACTTTATTCATTAGCAAGGCCGTAGCTGCAATGTACTACTTTGTAAAACATGGTACAAAAGTGAGTATCAAGCTAAAAAGCACATACTACCTAGCTGTAGTGTGATATTGGATTGCTGATACTCTACTCAAATCAGAAAACAGAGCCATCATACAATTGCTTCAATAACACAGATGCATTCCATTATTTAACAATAGACCATTTTCATAATTAACTGCGCATGCACGCCCCGTTGTAAAGCATTATGTGAGAAGGAGAATTTACACGATAAAATGTCATATGCTTGGGATTATGGCGGACTGCACTGACTGTGTTGGAAACGCAGTAGGCCTACTCCACACATCCGAGCATATGGCACTCAGTGTGTAAAAAAATACTCTTTCTCCTGTAATGCTTTGCGCACGCGATATAGATGGCGCTGGTGATTTTGAAAATCGTCTATTGAGTCCACTGAGCCAGCAAGTTTGTTTGTTTATTTGTGGCCACATTACAACAGGACACCAAGCCCCACAAGTGCAATTTACCAAACATTAGGTACCACCACTCACATTACTTCCCCTCTAGTGCTTACAGTTGTCAGCTGCCAATTTCTAGTTCTCAGCCTTTGTTTGATTGCTTGCAAGTAACGCAGCAGAAAGAATGTCCGCTAACTTTGCTTACTTAGCTAAGTGGACAAGGGTTTTAATTTTTCTTTTCTAATAACAATTTTGTCTGAATTTCGGCACTAGGTTTTGTTTCATTAGATGAAAATGTATCATTAATAAGAACAGATTGTGGTATGATGATAATAGGGCCTACTCACTCTGGCTTTACGCTGCCTCTTCCACATGGCCATTTGTTCCTTATAATCATCGAACAACTGGTTGTACGCATCTTGTCTCTCTTGTATCACTTCCCTGACCTCCGCCTCGATGGCTGCGTTCCACTGAGACAGCTCGTCCTCCTCTCGTTGCTGGACCAGGTCTAGGCCACAGAAACAAACATCAAACACTTACTGCTCTCAATCCAAGTTTAGAAGTCCCGAAACCTGGTGTGTTTTGGTGGTGGTGGTTTTACGAAAAATTCAAACATTTATTTAGACTTCAAATTTTTGTTTACACATTCTTATCCATCTTGATCTCTCGTATTAGTAGGAGGCCTAATACAATTTTGTGCTTTTCCTGCTTCCTATCTATATTTCAATTTGATATCGATTCCATGCCTCCGATTATTGATTACGATTTTCACATTGAACGACAACCCTAGCTAAAATAATAAATAAAATTAAAACAAAAACTAGAATAGTGTTTTAATTAACTTTGTTTGTTTTTTAAATATTATTTAAAATCCCCTTACCTTGTTGAGATTCGTTGACATTAACGTCAACCAGATTCAAGTTGACCGAGGTTGAGGTGTAGCCCTGCGCTGCTCGGAGGTCTAGGAGGTCTCGCCAGTCCTCGATCAGCTTCTTGAACACTTGGTGGTTGTTGCGTGCCTCGTTGTGGTAAAGTAGGCGAGTGTTCTTGATCTCCACCAGGTAACTACAACCACGCCAAGTAACGACTTAGTAACAGCTTGGCCCGAGGTAGGTACATTTACCTACGAGAAGCCCGAGGTTCAGGTTTTGACCCCCAGTTCTGGAGGGCTATTCCCGAGATTCATTGCAATGCAAACGGAACAAGACGATTCGTTTCACAAGTTATTAATTTGTTAAAAGAGTGTTTCAAATTGATTTATTATGCAAAATTACAATGTGATCATACCGTATTAAATAAGTCATTATTAAGTTTCAAATAAATTATTACATATTTTATGGTAGGGCGGCAGGGCCTAGTAATAAATAATGATTTAAAACAAACTTTTTAGAATTAAATAAGTTGTGAAATGAGTCATCCCATCCCGTTAGCATTTTGAGTAAACTCAGGAATAGTCCTCCTGGTGAATTATTACAATGCATAGAACAGGCAACAACATATAAACGTATATTGTGGTGCAAGTGTAAGCCGAGCAATAGCCGATGAAAGAAAACCTCGTAGGGTAACGGTTTGTGCTGTTTACTGCAATTATTTACCAGTCTGTGAGAACGAATGAATGGTAGGCCTATATGGAGTAACCTTGCTAATGATGACCTGTATGTAGAATTTACTTCTACCATGGTTATACCAGAAGTTTTCTGTCTCATATATATATATATGTATATATATATATTAGAATCACAATTGTAAACTTGTCGGTTATTTCGCCACGTCGATTTGACTTACCCATGTCAACGTTTCTGGACCGCTCTGGGCCCCGTCATCAGGACGACTGACTGCTGAAGCTCTCGCTCGGACTAGTTGAGTCGGAAGTAGATGCGCAGTTGTTGATACTGCGCATCGTCATCAAACACTGCCTAATAGTAAAAGTTATAAGCACGTGACCACACGTGTTGTCAAGGTAAAATATCGTTATTTCTCATTAGCGCGTGACATAGCACGTGTTGTCATAGTTTTCCTATTAAAGTTCGTATTTAACACTTCACACGCGGGCGTTACAAATTTAACACTCAAGTGGTTAACTGCACTGCCACTTGGTTCACTACCCTGTCCACGAGTTCTCAAACGTGTCATTATAGTATTGTTATTTAAAAGCCTATCCTTATCGTTAGAAAATAAAACGTTAGAGTTTAAAACACTAGAATTAGCTATGACTGTGACCTGTGTGGTGTTGTCCCCCGTTTCAGACGATTTCAAGACTGGTGCTAACAGAGTCGAAAATGTAGCAGATTGAGTAACTTTAATTGCCGGTAACCAAGTATCACTAATCTTATAAAGACCTTTATTGTCATCAGCGTTGATATTGTGAGGTTTCTTTATCACTTCAATGGCTTCCCGAATTAATCTGGGCCACAGCCTATTCTCTTGTTTAAGTATCCTGACTTCATTAAAATCAAATGCGTGAGTACTGTCAGTAATAATTCGGGAAGCCATTGAAGCCGTGGTAAGTCAAATCGACGTGGCGAAATAACCCGACAAGTTTACAATTGTGATTCTAATACTTCGGGCCACGAAAGCCTTAAAAACTTAATATATATATATATATATATATATATAATATATATATATATATGTTAGTACTTTAGACAGAAATTAAAAAAGTGACTACACCGGGGTATTTTTTAAATTTCTGTCTAAAGTACTAACATAACAGCGTATGGATATAACAGCGCATAGTCGCCTACTATAAAGCCAAGTTTAAACAACAATATATATATATATATATATATATATGACTTAATGAAATTCTTTCGAGTTTCCGAGTTAAATAAGTTTTATTACCAACGTTTCGAACAGTTCTCCCTGCCCATTCTCAAGGTAACGACATACAAATAAAAAACATTGAGTAAACAAACAAGACAATAAAAAATAATATAAAAGACAAAACAAGTCACTGCAACTGCTCAGCATTACATTTAAGATCTTTGCGATGACCTTAACAGGCGTTTGGTAGGTGGAGCTTCAGGTGGCTTCTTTCTTCTCCTATCCACTCTAGCTGGAGGAACTACATTTTCCGTGGCAACTGGGGGTATTATCGGCACCACATGGCTATCACGTAGCGCCAGTTTCCAGGTGGGTGCTAGTCTTTTCGCATCATCTCGTATGTTTAAGTTATGCGGTCGTTTCTCCATTTCGACGGCTTCTCTAACAATACGAGATACTTCATGGTCCACTCTGGCAACAGTCTTTGCGTTCGCGAAATCTATCCAGTGCTCCTTCTTAAAATAGTGCTGGAAAAGAGCAGATGTAGTTTGCCTGTTTTTTATTGCAGTTCTATGCTCGTCCAGACGTGCTGAGATTTTACGGTTCGTCCTTCCGATATATGTTTTCTCACAACACCCGCAAGGAATTTTGTATATTCCATGAGCTTCATGAGGAATCACATCTTTCACATTTCTAAGCATTGATAATAATAATAATAATTGATAGCATCCATTAATGCTGAGCAGTTGCAGTGACTTGTTTTGTCTTTTATATTATTTGTTATTGTCTTGTTTGTTTACTCAATGTTTTTAATTTGTATGTCGTTACCTTGAGAATGGGCAGGGAGAACTGTTCGAAACGTTGGTAATAAAACTTATTTAACTCGGAAACTCGAAAGAATTCATTATGTGACACTCACATTATATCCGAGAAAATCTGCGTAAAAACATATATATACATATATATACATATATATATATATATATATATATATATATATATATATATAGTTTAGATTGGAGAAGGGTTGACAGGTTGGGAAAGCATAGAGAACATAAAGCCCAGCCTGAAGGGCTGGGGGCGACAAAACTTTTCACCTGCTGATGACAACTGTAGCTAATTTAAAGTTGTTACCTTAATCCACGACGCGTTTCGTCCTTCTGGGACTCTTCAGGCGGATGGTGGCCACTAAAAATCAGCTAACTACATGCAACCAAAACTCACAACACATAACCAAACCTGTGGTAGGGCCACGCAAGAAGTAAATTCTGCAAGCATGTTGTCATCATCAGCAAGGTTACTTCACACACCATTCATACTGGGCACACAGTCAGCACAGACAGTAAGGGGGCTTCCCTCCCAACTCTGGTGCTCGGGAGACAAGAAATCCATGACTTACCCTGGATTCGAACCAGGACCCTTGGCAACAAGAGAAAAGCTGCCCCTCCTGCTGTTGCTGGGCAAGGGTGCCTCTTCATTCATACAAAGAGAAAAGGTTAGAGATAGGAAGGGTGGAAAGTCACAACACAGCACAACCAGTGAGGGGGCTTCCCTCCTAGACTCTGGTGCTTGGGCGACAAAAGAACCATGTCTTACCCTGGATTTGAACCAAGACCCGTGGCAACGAGAGAGGCTGCCCTACTAATTGTGACTGGGATTCGAAAACGAAAGGAAACAAGACTACAAATTGCAAGCTCTTGGCTATAGCACAGGTACACGTGCTATATTAGCACTTGGCTGCAGATGAAGAGGTTGAAGGAAAAGACGAGTAGGGTCTAACAGGTTCATCACCTGCTAGGCCCCCCCAGCAGGACAAGGAGTCACACTTGTTATGAACAAGGAAACACGGACCCACCAGAGGGTGTAGAGTAGGCTCGCCCATCTCGACCCCATAGGTGAAGAAAGATGGAAAGTGATAGGTGTCAAATGACTTGGTTGTTCAATTAGTTTGGAAAAGGCCAAATGGCTAGTTTAGTTTAGATTGGAGAAGGGTTGACAGGTTGGGAAAGCATAGAGAACATAAAGCCCAGCCTGAAGGGCTGGGGGCGACAAAACTTTTCACCTGCTGATGACAACTGTAGCTAATTTAAAGTTGTTACCTTAATCCACGACGCGTTTCGTCCTTCTGGGACTCTTCAGGCGGATGGTGGCCACTAAAAATCAGCTAACTACATGCAACCAAAACTCACAACACATAACCAAACCTGTGGTAGGGCCACGCAAGAAGTAAATTCTGCAAGCATGTTGTCATCATCAGCAAGGTTACTTCACACACCATTCATACTGGGGCACACAGTCAGCACAGACAGTAAGGGGCTTCCCTCCCAACTCTGGTGCTCGGGAGACAAGAAATCCATGACTTACCCTGGATTCGAACCAGGACCCTTGGCAACAAGAGAAAAGCTGCCCCTCCTGCTGTTGCTGGGCAAGGGTGCCTCTTCATTCATACAAAGAGAAAAGGTTAGAGATAGGAAGGGTGGAAAGTCACAACACAGCACAACCAGTGAGGGGGCTTCCCTCCTAGACTCTGGTGCTTGGGCGACAAAAGAACCATGTCTTACCCTGGATTTGAACCAAGACCCGTGGCAACGAGAGAGGCTGCCCTACTAATTGTGACTGGGATTCGAAAACGAAAGGAAACAAGACTACAAATTGTAAGCTCTTGGCTATAGCACAGGTACTTGTGCTATATTAGCTCTTGGCTGCAGATGAAGAGGTTGAAGGAAAAGACGAGTAGGGTCTAACAGGTTCATCACCTGCTAGACCCCCCAAGCAGGACAAGGAGTCACACTTGTTATGAACAAGGAAACACGAACCCACCAGAGGGTGTAGAGTAGGCTCGCCCATCTCGACCCCATAGGTGAAGAAAGATGGAAAGTGATAGGTGTCAAATGACTTGGTTGTTCAATTAGTTTGGAAAAGGCCAAATGGCTAGTTTAGTTTAGATTGGAGAAGGGTTGACAGGTTGGGAAAGCATAGAGAACATAAAGCCCAGCCTGAAGGGCTGGGGGCGACAAAACTTTTCACCTGCTGATGACAACTGTAGCTAATTTAAAGTTGTTACCTTAATCCACGACGCGTTTCGTCCTTCTGGGACTCTTCAGGCGGATGGTGGCCACTAAAAATCAGCTAACTACATGCAACCAAAACTCACAACACATAACCAAACCTGTGGTAGGGCCACGCAAGAAGTAAATTCTGCAAGCATGTTGTCATCATCAGCAAGGTTACTTCACACACCATTCATACTGGGGCACACAGTCAGCACACACATATATATATATATATATATATATATATGTTTAAACTTGGCTTTATAGTAGGCGACTATGACGATATATATATATATATATATTGTTGTTTAAACTTGGCTTTATAGTAGGCAACTATGACGCTGTTATGTTAGTACTTTAGACAGAAATTTAAAAAAAAATATATATATATTGTTGTTTAAGGTCAGGATATAGCTAGCACTAGGGCCCTCTAGAGGGTAAGGGGGAATGCAACATTATTTGCCATGGTTTGCAGTAAAATAGCCCTATCTTCGGAACTAATAAAGCTAAGAAGGCGATTTCGGACTTTTTAGAAAGCATAAATATTCAGCTTCAATCGTGCCTAACATTACTCACATAAATTTATAATTATATCATAATAATGCACTTTAAATAAACATCTGCACAATTGACTATTCCAGCGATAAAGAGAGCAAATATCAACTTAGAAACGAAATTCGAATGTTTTAAAAATAATAAGTATAAATCGTAATGTCTGAATGATGGAGTATTTTCAAATTTCCATCTATAAATCCATAAAAAAAATTAATTACATTTGATTAAATTACCAATTGTTTCTGTTACTGACAAAATATTACTAAAGGGGCTTCACTTAGACATTACATTTACTTGTTGTAGTTGAATGCTTTTTAAATTTTAAAGATATCTTACACCGTTTTCAAACTATGAGTGAATTATGTTTATAAACATCGAAAACAAATTGCGTCCGACTATGAGCGCTCAGAGTGGCAGTG
The DNA here is from genome assembly GCA_024449915.1 of Sweltsa coloradensis. Classification (NCBI taxonomy): domain Eukaryota; kingdom Metazoa; phylum Arthropoda; class Insecta; order Plecoptera; family Chloroperlidae; genus Sweltsa; species Sweltsa coloradensis. The sequence goes on from JAMZAV010005093.1 coordinate 37,127, forward strand.
TTTGGAACTCTGTAGTAAGTGTACCAGTCGTCCGCGGGAAGGACAAAAATTGCAATTTGAAACAAATTGGTGGATATCACCTGCCACATATATCTTTTACTAATTACACTATGTGACGTGCCCCGTGGGTAGTTCGATACTGAAATGCTTATAAGTGAATTGAAAGCGTGCAACTCAA